>WNNJ02000152.1:0-57677 GCA_012934845.2 Pomphorhynchus laevis | reverse complement strand
AAAAACGCTATGATATTTTTGTAATTAGCAGGCTCATTACAATTAGCATTACAGATAACGTCGTATATGCATGTTAAGTATTTGAATAATTTGGAAAATGCTCAATTTCTAGCTATCCGCATCTTAACTTGATGTTCTATTATAATTTAAAGATATTTATGTAGTTGTCAACCAAAATTTGAAATATATATATATATATATATATATATATATTATATATATATATATATATATATATATCATTTCTTGATTTTTAGACGGCTGTTGAGGATTCGGGTTTACGAATTCAGCCATATACAACTTTAAAAGTAATCAAATTGACTCAGTAATTAGCAGTACAGATTTATTGATTGACGTTTCGGCCAAAGTCATTTTGAAAAAGGCTTCGACCTTATATATAATTTGTACTGGAATGTTTGTTTTTTAATAAATTTATTTATATCCTATTGCTCGCGTATTGTACACAACCAGCCAAAATTTACAATTACTTTAATTTGCCAACAAATAAAAAAGTAATTTATTCTAACTTTATATTTTCCATCTTTACAGATTTGGCTCCTTGTCCGAAGAGATTATCAACTCTGCACAATTTCTACATTGTCCTCGCATCATCAACAACACTAAAAGTAAGCAAAAATGCTTCCCTGGTTGTATTTTTATAAATTGGTGAATTTATTTATTACATCGTTGTGAAACTTGTATTGTATCTGTAGTGTAGTTAGTTTTGACATAAATTATTAACGATCACACTAAATTACTTGTTTATTTTTTAATTGGAAAACTTGATTTAGTAACGTGTGTGGTTTATTTTAATAACATCACGTGGTGAATTTTGAAAACAGATATTGTTCGAAGATTAGTACTTTATCATTTCAGTAATAAAATTCAATCACTCTAAGCGGATAGCGTTCGTAACCAGAATGTTAATTTAGTTTCCATTTTACGAGTCAATTGATTTTCTTAATTTATTAAGAAACGTTTACTGTTTCTACGTATTTTGTGCCAAATATAAATTAAACAAAATATATATTTTAATAGTAAAATTTATTATAATTCAAATTTATTTAATAATTTTTATGAACCTATTAATATATAATGTATTATGTTTTAGAATAAGGATGAGGGGTCATCAGTATAAACTGCTATGTTATCAGCTTTCGGCCATTTTCCTCGACCCAACTGATGGGGCCAAATGCATGCTATACATAAAGTTTTCTGTTTGATGTAAAATATGTTTCTTGTAAATTTAAATATGTCATCTTTACGATATAAATTAATAGTAGTTTTAATTGATGTTAATTCAATGTTCATGTTCATATCTAGTTATACAAAAAAAACACGTATATAATTTATTATCAATTTAAAAAATTTCAATTTAAAAGCCTAATTTTACTTTTCATAATCATATTATCGCGATTAGTAAATTTTATTATTTAATGTACTATATTTAATATTATATAGTATGCATGAATGCTCATTCAAAAATATGTTTTTTGTAAATTAAAATATATCATCTGTACGATATAAATTAAAAGTAGTTTTAATTGATGTTAATTTAATGTGCATATCTAGATATATACCTTCTTCATCATCAATGTTGGTTTCATTAAGAATAAGGCTTTCTGGATAAATTTGTTCACTAATTGAATAAAAATTGTTTGTTAGAGTTAAATACACATATATCATCAATGTATCGATACATATATTTCATATCTTTATATAATTTAGATTTAGTTTTTTCACAGTTATGAACAAATTCATATTCTATAAAACTTAAAAATAAGTCAGCTTTAATTGGGATACTATTATCTCCCATTAAAACACCTTTTGTCTAAATATAGATGCATCATCTACTTTTAAATAATTTTGATTTATCAAAATATTGAAATCTTCTGTTAATTCAATTTTATTCATATATTTATATTTATTTGATGGTTGAATTTTTGTAGGTTAGACGTTATAGTTGTTATTATATATAAAATTGATTAATTTTTCTTACGCATCTTTAATATCAGCGAATTCTAAATTTGTATGAAACGTACTAAAATCGTACGTATTTATATTTTGAAATTTTATTCTTTTTGTGTGTTCTAAAAATTCTATTGCAGAATTATACCAGTATTAATTTCGTTTACCTTACAATATTTTTTAAAACAGAACACATACTTAAAAATAATGAATACATGTTCACAAATTAAGCTATTATTGTTTTGCTAAAGCCAGAAATCATATCATGTTACCATTAAATATACAGTTAGTAGATCTCCTCCATTAAGACTTAGCAGCACACCCTAATGATACTAGTTATGCGTATAGATGTTATTTCAGATATAATACATTGAATTATGCATTCGACCTTTGTTGGCTCGAGCAAAATAAGCGGGTTCAAGCAGTCCGTCAATTCATCACAAAAACATTAATATTTATATTTCAACCATTTTGTATATATTTTAGCAGTCAAAATGTTGTAATGTTTATTCAAATTGTTAATTAATTCATTGTTAGGTCTTACCTTTTATTTTATCAAAAATGACTTTATTTCGGACGTTCTCCAGACTACCACACTATATCGGTGATGACTACCTAAATAGTTGTTAATGATCAATTATTGATAAAGAATCATTGGATCTGAATCGAAGAAATAATGAAAATTTTATTTGATATTTCGCTAACCTCTGTTAGCATCTTCAGAAAATTACAATTCAAATTAAATCAGCATTGATAGGTGAAGGTTCTAAGATCAATATTTGAAAACATATTTTTGTGATTTTATGAAAATGCTGGCAAAGATAAGTAATTTTAGAAAATTACTTATCAAATGTATTATAATTTTCTAAAGATGCTAATAGAGGTTAGCGAAATATCAAATAAATTTTCTCCGTTATTTGATCCAGTTCTATAATTCTTTATAAATTTTGAATTGCATCTTTAGATTGTATTTTCATTCTTGCTCTAAAAGACATTTAAGCATATTCAATATATGCCTGCTATACGTACCCCCTATAATCGTCTGAAAAACGCTATGATATTTTTGTAATTAGCAGGCTCATTACAATTAGCATTACAGATAACGTCGTATATGCATGTTAAGTATTTGAATAATTTGGAAAATGCTCAATTTCTAGCTATGCGCATCTTAACTTGATGTTCTATTATAATTTAAAGATATTTATGTAGTTGTCAACCAAAATTTGAAATATAGACAAATACATCATTTGTCTTTATCAAGATAAATGATGTCTTTATCTATTGTGTTACTACTGAAGTGGTTAAGTTGTTCAAACCGAATTTTTATCAACTTTTTTAAACAAATATTTGCAGTGTACAAAGCAAGATAATCATTTGATTTGTTGATGGCCAACGCCTGCCAAATGCGGCCATTTAGTAAAGGATTGATTTTTAAATTCGGTGAAATAGCTAGTTTCGTATATGTATGGTATTGTTTAGGTTAGTGATATACATTTCGTTTAAGTGGAATTACTCATCACCATAAAATAATTAGGTTAATAATGATACAACTTGCTGGTCATAATAAACGGAGCCGTCGAGTCTTCTTACATCTTAATATTTATTATTTTCAGATATGGCGATATTGCAATAATTAAATCAGCGATTATTATTTTTCTTTGTAGGTGTGTTGCATTCCAGATGCTTGTTGTATCTATGAGCGAACGGTATCCTCCGAAATTCAGGCAGCGTGGATTTCTAATTTTAATGGTATAATTTACCACTATTAAAGGATAAACGTTGTTTATTCAATTTGATCTATGTGTTGATAGATGCCGTTTATCTGTGTGTAATGGAAATCGATACTCCCGTGTTGCAAGTGTTCAGCATTCCGAAGCTAGATTCACTGTTTGAGTATTGCTTACAGCTTAACAAAGACGAATTCAGGTTGTTGGCTGTACATGATATTATTTTTATTTTTTTTGTGTGCGGCCTCTATTTTTATTTATATATGATCTTGGTTATGCTATGTTTATATATATTGACACAACTTCCACAGTTATATATATTAAGTAAAGTTTTTAATTTCCAGAAACTATCAAGTATAGTTGAGCGAAAACAAAAAATCATTTTGATATTTCGCTAGTAACTACTATCATCTTCAGAAGATGTTTCCTGACGATGCTAGTAGTTACTAGCGAAATATTAAAATGATTTTACTTGTCGTTTAATTATACCTACTAGTTCCAGGAAATTAAAGCATTTTAACACAGATCAGGATGGATATATTTCTAAATAATAAGGTCAGTAATACATATAATATAATTGTGAGTATTATCCAAAGCTGATTTAGTATATATATTATATCTTGTATTTTATTAACACCAGTATTTAAATCAATGCTTGATTATAAACGATGCCTTAAGTTTAATTTCCAAACTTTTCGTCGGCTTCATTATTTCGAAAAACCGACGAAGTTAATCGATTAATAAAACACAATAGTGTATAATTTTGTGAAAGAAACAAAACCACAAATTAAAAAATATTTAAATGGGCAAAACAATAGATGACTACAAACGCACGATAATCTTTATCACTCGATATATAACAAGACGTTTATTATTAGATTAGAACTAGATCAAGAGAATAAAGCAATTCAACACTTTGCCGATATTTGTTGCATAACTTGATTTTTTGGAAATAGACTGATAAAATTAAATTACTTGATCGGTCTATTAAATATATAAACCGATAATGATTTTCGTTATTTTTCACATGTTTATTGTGCACTGATTAAAATTTTGAGGCTTAGACCGAATTTTATTATTCATGATAAATAGCGATCGTCATGATTGATAAAATTATCATCATACCAGCGGCGATAGTTGTCAGGACAGCAACTCTAGATCTACATTCGTCTGTGATTAATTTTTGGAAATGTAGCGGTGCATCATTTGTTTATGTTCTAAAACAAAAACTATTCAAAGAAAGTCCGTAGAATTTCTTGCTTTCCATTCCCTCTTTTATCGGTGAATTCAATATTTTATATTTAATTTCTTGTCCATTTATAATTACGGTTATTTATATTCACGAATTATAATATTATGCATGCTAGTTTTTCAATTAATGCAAACTAGTTGTCATTTCTATATATTCTTCTCGGATTCAGATGTCAATGTCAACCCGGTTTGAGGAAAAGGTTCTTCCTGATGTGAATGACTTCATGTATCTTGGAGTATTGTTATCGAGGGACGGCAGGAACATCAGGGAGATTGAAAATCGGATCTGTTTAGCTAACGCAGCAATGCGTTCTTTGTACAGGTATGTCGTGGTGAGGCGGAGTTGATTATTCATGCGAAGCTTTCGATTTACCGCGCAACCTGCGTTCCTATTATAATCTATGGTCATGAGCTCTGGATTATGACTGAAAGGATAATATCTCGGATACAAGCCACCGAAATGAGGTCCCTTCGCGGTTTGTACGGTCTTAGCTTTAGAGATAATGTTAGGAATTTGGTCATCCGGAATGCACTCGGAATAAATTCGCTGCTTATTCACATTTAAGAAAGTCAGTTAAGGTGGCTAGGACAAGCTCTGATGATGTATAAGGATCGCCTTCCTCATAGAGATTTCTAGGCCGGACTCTCTGGAAAGATACCTCGATGTAGACCTCGATACCGGTGGAGAGATCAAATCTCGAAACTGGTCGAAAACAGCCTTAGACTATCTGAAATAAAACTCTGGTCTGTTGCCCAGGCTCGCGATGACTGAAGTAGTTTGGTTCGTATACTGCCTTCACGACCCGACACCCGGCCCAGTGGTTGACAAGAAAAATTCTTGTACTTTTATTTTTCTTGTCAAAAAATTGTTATTGTAGTCGTCATTTATGAATGCTGCTCTCCATTAATTAAACAGCAAGGTTTCCTAATTTGAAGTATGAATAATATTTGTCTTGCTGTAGATGTATATTTTAAACACAGAATTTGTTTTTTACAAAATTTTTGCTCTCTCTTTAATTTTCACTTTTTCTTCTACAAAAGTGGCCTAATCAGTCAACGCTTGATTTGCTCTAATTTTGGTATGGTATGCTGCTTACTTAATCCGTTTGAAATATGCAAATGGTCACTTTCAGTAGATATAAGGTAATTTGAATATTATTATATATTATTATATATTATTATATATTATATATTATTACAACTTATTATAATAATTTGAGAAGTGGATATATTTTATATTCAAATATTTTCAGGCTAAATTACATTTTAAATGTAATAATTGTTCAAACATTAAATATACGTAGATGATTTTCAATAGAATCGTTGAAGCTGTATAATCTTTATCAACGATAATACAAACTTAAATCGAAAGTGAAATAGATAAACTTTCAAGTATACAGGAATTCGTGTTTTCTATTTGCGCTCAGCATTGCTCAATTAAACAAGACATGTCATTATTGTTCTGAATTATTGAAGCTACATCAAAGAAAAGAGGAAATGTTTTATTGATATTTCGCTAACCTCTTTTAGCATCTTTAGAAAATTACCTAATTTGCTGAATTTTCAGTAATTTTCTGAAGATGCTAACAGAAGTTAGCGAAATATCAATAAAAAATTTCCTTTATTCTTTGATTCAGCTCCAATAATTTTTTATCAATAAGGGATCATTATCAACTGTTTAAATTATTTTTCTATCGATGTTATAAAATACAAGTAAAACACGATTCTACAAACACAGATATTTTTTTTCGACACCCATGCGAGCGCGTATGCAAATAATTTATGAAAATATTCTTTTTATTTTAAAACTTTTTTATTTATATAATAGATTTTGTTACATTCAAAAAATAATTCTTGTTATTAGCATACATCACACCTTCATAATCACAACATCATACCTGATTGTATTCCTTGTTTTACGTTAGATTCAAATGATAGTTCATGTATAGATTCGTCATATTTAAAATGATTTATTCGCGATGACGTTGCGAAAGAATAACAGTGAGTCAAAAAATTTACAGGGCAAAAATTGAATTCCTGGCTTTATTATGCTTACATAAATATATATATATATACTTATGCGAGAAAAATTATATCTCCTTTTTTTGTTGAGCAAGATATATATATTCTTGAATAACAAGGCTGTAAAATATAATAAATATATTGATAAACTAAGAAGTTTCGAAGATGGTTTTAATTCAATGCAAAATCTATATAATTCTTCAGTTATCCGTTAGCACCTTCAGTATTCTTATGTTGCTTACATAAAGAGAATTCTGAGTATGTCAATTTAGATATGATACAATATTGATTTTGTACTTAATTAATAACATTTTCGAATATCCCTCCTTTTATTAGATTAATATTGCACTGACGAGTATGCGTGCTTTAAATGGCTTTTAAATTTATATAGTTTTAAATAGAATTAAGATGAAAAAATTTCCTTTTTAATCGTACATTTCGATAGCTTTTGCTATCATCATCAGGATTAAAATTTTAAATATATTTTTTATATTAAGCTTTTGATATATAAAGGATAATTAGATTATCCTTTAATACTAATATAAAAATATATTAGTATATATATTTTATATTAATATAATACTAATATAATACTTTTAATAGTATTATATAATACTAATATAAAAAATAATATATATATAATTGAGCTGAATTCAATAGTTGTGGGTTGAGATCCATGCAGGATACTTTCAAATACTAAATTATCATAATGCTACTCACCAAAGACGTCTCTGGTTGGTTTCTGTTACGATAATTTAGTATATTAGATATATACTAATATATTATTTATTCGTATTAAAGGATAATATTAGTATATCTTTTAGATTATTATATATTTATCTTTTATATATTCTATATATTATCTTTTATTATATATATATCTTTTGTATTATAACTTTTAAAATATAATATCTTTATATTTTCTTACATATTACTTTAAATTTTTTTTTCTTAATTGAGTGAACATACATAGTAAAATCATTTTAGTACTAAAGTTCACACAATGTACGGCCATTTACTTCAAACGGACAACAACAGAAAACAAATTAAAAGTGCTATCGGTTCAACCTCTGGCCGTCAGAGATTAGGTACGCCTAACTCAGATTCTACTGGATTTTTCTTTTTCAAGATTTTCTCATCTAACGAATCTTTCGATGAGCAATCTCTATGTAAGATTATGCAATCCCGTATTTGAATTCTTCAAGCACATGTGCATTTTTTATTTTCAGTTGAGAAAAGCGGGAGAAGTGACGAGCCCCATGGTGTGTTTGTGAAGTCCGACAGTAATTTATTTGATACAAGTAGCCCAATTAATCGCACAACTTCGGCGATAAATTCAGCCAATAGTGAAGTATCGCAGATGTTACGCGTACGTTTTTGTTTCGCTTTCTTTTGATCAATTGGCAATTTTATACAACAGTTTTTTAGTTTGTATATATATACGAATACATTTATATTAAAACATGTTTCTATATTTTCTAAATAGGCTGGAGAAGAACGAGGAATGCGATTGAATCAGTTGGATCAAGCCACGGCTAGAATGGCCGAAGGAGCACGAGAATTTCAACATCGGGCAAAACAGCTTTCGCAAATGCATAAGCATCGCAGTGAAAAGTGGTGGCAATTGTGGAAATGACAACAATAAATCGTTCTCGTTGTGTTCCTAAATTTTGCTTGTTGTAGACGTTAAGTAGATATTTAGCGTATATTTGTATCACATCATATTTCAAAGTGCGCAATCACAACGAAATAACGAGTCGATTTTGCCTTTGTTTTGGACTATTTCCAGTTAAAATGTGAGATCAATGCTTTGCACCCATCGCAGTGGCATTAAGAAGACGATTTCCATTGCGATATTTATCTTGAGTGAAAATATGATTTTGACAAACAAATAATTTGTAAATGTATTTTTTCCTTGAAGTGTGTTTTGATTTTCAACTATAACGCCGAATTTCGCAACAAAATTGTACTCGATTAGAATAAACTAAAGTATCGTTTGCTTTTGAATCAATTATTAAATCACGTTTAAAATAGTAATATTGATGAAGTTGAATCACTTCACTATCGATGGTATTGTTAAAGTGTTGATTCAGCTGTTATCAAATGGACTGCATACAAAATAGATATGTTCGGAACGCGTGTTCTAATCGGATTTTGCTTACCATAAATGTTCGGCGAACTTTTCTTTTACATAACAAAAACTAATTATGCACCAAATAAGAAAACGTGTTGGCAAATACACAAAACAACTTCCGGACAAAAAGTATTATCTAATTGCGTTAGAAGATCTTTATTAAAACGGACTGGGAGATCAGCACCCTTCAACATACACCAACGCGCCGTCTTCCGGCTAAACACTAAGGGTCTCGCTCATCTACCTGATAGTCCTATCAAGGCGGATAATGGTAGGTAGTCTCGAGATGAGGTGCTTGAGAAACCTTAGTATTTGCTCAAGAGGACGTCCTATAGAAAAGAAGACTAATCCCGATATTACCTAAGTACCCCAGAGACGTATCTGAGCCCCTCTTAATAACAGTCGTTGGGATGCCAGCATATTGTTGCTGGCATCCCAGCGACTGTTGCAAGGCAGTTTCGTAAAACATTTATGTCTCTAGGTACATTGAGCCAAATATTGAGCATCTAGTGGCATAATGGCGTCCAAACATTTTCTATTTTGTTAAGTTACGCGTTATTAAAGGTTTATAATAACCATTATATACTTAAACTAACACAATTCAGTGTGTTGGCTCTAGAAGAAAATATAGTGTTTGCAACCATTAAAAATACAACTTTTGCCTCGTTAGGATTGACTAACTTGAAAAAAATCTTATTTTTTTGTTCACAATGTCACAAAGAGACAATTGATGCAGCCTACAAGCTGCTCTTTTCTGCTCTCAACACTGGGATTTGCGATTCGAATCAACGAATGACAAATCAACGTGTTATTCAAAATGATATACAACATTATATAGGTGCATTTTCATTTAAAACCTTGCATTTTAAAAACAAGTTCGTGTCTTATCAACAACAAGCATCCAATACTACCTAGTAAATGGTAGAATACAAATATTTGATGCAATTAAGACTGGCAAGATCGCTGATCTAGGCTAAATTACGAAAGCAGATAGTTTGTATACTTTCTTGTAACAGAAAGAGCTGTGTAACAGAAAGAGCTGTATGCTGGGATATCATTAATTCAATTCGCATTTTTTCTTTGAACGTTATATACGAAAAGCTATAAAAAATCGATGATTTCTATAACCAAATTTATCAATTTTTCGTTCTCTATGATGATATAGAGAAATGATAGCATTACCTGGAATACAATAACAGTAGCAAGTTCCAAATATGGAACTTCTAACTAAAACATCTAAATTAAAAACTGAGTGTCTCTCTATAAAGTGCCCATGCACATTACAAACATAATTGAAGACAAGGTATGACCTGAATATGGCAATGGTTATTGAAACATCTTCAATATACATAATACTAATGAAATGTGTGGCTCGCTTTTATAAAGAAAACTACAGCTACCATCAACTAATGTGGTATATTGTATAATATTGGGAGAACTTCCACAATTTACTTATAGATGCATTGTCGAATGCCTTTTTCGGATTTACAAATTCACCAACATGATTAGCGTCTTTTTATCATCTTCCTGTTGATTGAGAGACCGAAAAGATGATTTGTAGCTAAAAGGTAAGAATAAAAACTTACTGATCTTTTTGTGGCTTCAACTGTTTCTAAATTATGAGCATATCGTTAATTCCAATATCTGAGCAAAACTCTAACCGGAAATATTCAGAATAGTAATGCCGTTCAGTCTGCGAACATTTTTCGATGGCTTTTAGAGGTAAAAAACAAACTTTCTTCAGCTTTTACGAAACGTTAAACAACACGTGTTCAACAAAACATCTGTAATTCAGAATCTCTGAGCTAACTTTGATCCTCACAAACATATCGGCCATTGCGTATTATTTTTAGCATTATAGTCGAAACGTCTCTCTAGGGACTATACGTCTCGTGTGGTATAATTGAACCCATTGAATCCATTGAATTGAGCCCAATGGTACTACCACTTCAATTAAACCCATGGGTTCAATTGAAGTGCATTGAACCAATGGTGCTACCTTCTTCTTACAAAGTTCTGATGCACTGCTGGTCTCCACATCTTTCTTTAATTATTCCATTCGAAACAAACACCTTCCTGCCCCTAGTCTGAGTTTTTCATAATTACCTTGGCAAGCAAGTTTTCAGTATATAATATTTATGTTTTACATTTCGTTATTTGTAAGGTTTTGATAACTACTTACTTAGTTATCAAGATCTTTATGACAGCTTGTTAAACACACTCGGTAAGCCCTAATGCATCGTTTAGCCTACTCTGACATCATAGTTTACTTAATACATATGTAACCTACTCTGCTAGCAGAGTTTACAAACAAATTACAAGGTAGATGTAAATTTACATATCATTCCATATATTATATATCAATTTCTTTTATATCTTGTATTGAGTATATATCGTTGCAGCTCGGATTCAATTATTAAGAAATCGATCGATTATCTTTTGTTTAAAATTGTCATTTTAACATGTCCATATGAGAACAAACGTGGAATAACACAAGACTACATGATTTTTGATCAAGGTTTTCATTCATTCCCTCGTTTTCTTCCAATTTATTTCCTACATAGACATTGATTTTACTCTTTTTACATAATAGAATCCCTTAGGGCACACTATTTAATCATATCTAAAATAAAACGACATATATTGATATATTACAGAAATTGGGTTTGTAAGCAATTCTCCTATCTTATTGTGAATTCAATAAACATGGTTTCAATCATAGTTTTTAATCGTTCATCAGCCTATTCCCAAAGCAAAACATTTCTAAAGGATTTAAAAAAATAAAACATTCCTTTATAAAGACTTGGTGAAAATTTCAAATTATGTGGTATTCATGATGTTACATTTGACGACTGTTTGCATATAATTGTACTAATTTTTTAATGTAACATAGGGTCACTTGTATTTCTCGTTATTAATTTATAAACAGCAAAATATTCGTTTTTAGCCATCCATTGCTCAGAAAACCAAATGAACATGCGACCATTCTTATTGAAGTTTTATAGATTAAAACAAATTATCACAATTTGTTAAAAATGATTGCACGGTCTACCAAAATATCTAATAAATAATATTTGAATTTTGCTATCTGGATATGGTTAACCAAAAACTGATTATTACAAAAAAAAAGTTATTGTTTTGTAATATTACAAAAGAAAATTGCAGTCATTTATTAAGTAACGAAGAATTGATGCATAAATGATTGATAAATGTACGCAAGTCATATAAAATTTTTATCTATAAATGTAAGTAATATCAATACATTTATTGCCCTTATAGCCTATTACAAGGTGGGATTAAATTTAAGTATCAATGGAAGTAATAGTGATTAAATGCAAAACGGCCATATTAAATGCTATAGTAAAGATGATACTCATTTCAAAGTTGATTATTTCAAGTCAGCTCAATTTAAAAGATTTTATACAATTTTTTCAATTATAAAATCTTATATAATTATTTATTAGTTATCTTTATTTTTATTTATATATAGTAAAAAAATACGAAGACTCAATTGTTTGCTCTAATTTATAGAATATGACTTTGTTCATAACTAAGACAGCTATAATATTTTATTTTGTAAAAAATAAATTTAAATTATATAAATTATATATGTTTCGATATATTGGTGGTATATTCGTATTTATCTCTAGCAATTTTTATCCAATAAGTGAATAAATTTATCCAGAAAGCCGTATTCTTAACAAAACCAATATTAATGATAAATAAGGTGTATATCTAGATATGAACATTAAATTAACATTAACTAAAACTACTATTAATTTATATCGTAAGATGACATATTTAAATTTACAAGAAACATATTTTTGCATGAGCATTCATGCATACCATATAATATAAAATATAATACATTAAATAATGAAATTTTAAGAATTGCAACAATATGTAATGATATTGGCTTTCTTCAAAATCATTTAAATAATTTAATAGATACATATTTTAAACTAGGATACTATAAAAATAACATCAAGCAGAAAATAGTAAAATATATAAATCAACACAATAACATAAAGAATAAATTTAAACTCTTAAGTGGCAAATTTTTATGGATGGATAATAAATAATATACTTTGCATTAGAATAAGATACTAGATAGTTATTTCAGAGGAAATACATCATTAGCATGTATTTGGCCCCGCTGCTATGTTGGGTAGAGGAGTTAGGGGCCGAAACCTGATAGCATAGCAGTTCCTCCTGATGACCTCTAATTCTTATTCTGATACAACGTCTGTTATTTATTAGTCAATTCATAAAAATGACGTTTATTTTAAATTTTATTTTTTATTTTTTATTTTTTAACTTGATTTAAATTATAGAAAATCTAAAAACAATTATTAATTTTATTATTTAATTATTAAATTTTGATTTAGCATTATTATGTTTTGTTTATTTTATAATTATATAACAATACGTAGACTCAGTTAGCTGATTTAATTTGTTCTACTGACATGTTATTATTGACCTGTGGACTTTGTTTTCCCGGTAATATGACCTCTGTCAGAAATACTGAAACTATGTATTATTGGTTACGACTTTACTATTATTTTTTCTTATTTTCAAACAAGCATGAATTATTAATTCTTAAAAAAAGGGAGAAGTTTGCATCCCAAGGTGTTTACACTTTAAAATGTAAACTGCTTCACGTGATCACGTTTAAGAGACCAGGTAATGGCCAATAGCTAGGTCGCGTAGCGCGTGGAGTGAAGGTGGTAGATCTTTATAGATCTTGTTCCAGCCTGCAACCGCCTTAAGCAGGGCAGCCCCCTGTCAGATGCTGCTGGATGGCCCGTTGTAAGTTTAGTCTGAGTCAACTAAACTAGGTGGCGACACCGAAAAAGCAACGTTAAAAATCATGACTTAAAAGTTACATGTACTCAACAATATTGGAAAAATACGTAAGTACTAATGATTTCAATTTTAGATCTTTTAAATGTAACAGAAAAAATTGTATAGTTTGTGATTTTATAAATAATAATAATTGTATCGTAAGTAATATGACAAACAAATGTTTTTCATTAAATATTAATAATAATTGTAACTGCAATACCGCAGGTGTAGTGTATCTAATACAATGCACATGTGGATTGCAATATTTAGGAAAAACATATCAAATGTTAAAAACTAGGTTTAGGCAACACATATATAATATACAGCATAATAGTCAAACTATATTTCATAAACATATGAGATTAATAGGACATGATATTAAAAACTGTAAATTATTTATTTTAGAACATATTATCGAAGAAATTTCAATATTAAATCAAAAACTTAGAAAAAGAAGATTTTTGGATTAAAACGCTTAATTCCATGTACCCATTAGGATTGAATGACGTGGTACAAGGAATTGGCAGAAGTAGTATAATACATAATAAACAACTATATTATAATAATCCGGTTAAACGCAAACCAAGAAGTCATGGTGATAAAAGGAATAGGAAAAATAGAGTTAAAAATATTAAAAAAGATATGTATATAAATGAACAATTAGAAATGTTGAAACAACTTTTAAGTGATAATAAGCTAAAAGATCTTTATGTAAATATAAGAAGTTTTTCTAAAGATATCATATGTTCAATAAATCAAAAATTAATTAACGACTATGATAGGCTAAGTTGTATAATAGACAGTTATTGTAATACAAAATACTATAATCATACAATAAATGTAAATAATAACAATAGAAAATATACATTAACCATAAACTTCATTAATAAATGTATAGATAACATAAATATAGCCGGACTTTTAAATAATTCTAAAAGTAAAGAAATAATAGGGTCAGATTTAAGTAAATATATTCCTAAAATAAGGTATAAACTCCTACCACCATTAGGACGAAAAATTTGTAATTATAATAAAGAATTAAAATCAATATGTAACGATAATATTAGAAACAATGGAAACAGAATGCAATTGTAAAAGTTTTAGTTTCGATAAAATAAATGAACATATATGTACCCATAATCTAGAATTAATTGAAAATTGTGAATTAAGAAAGCTGCTATCAAAAGGGTATAAATATAGATTAAATAGCAACAACGACAAAAATAAAATTTACAGTTCGTTATATAATAACTTAAATGATTACTTTAGTAAGCTGATTAATAGTGAAAGCTCGAATATATCTAAGATAAAAATTTGGAAAGATTATATATTTGATAAAATTAAAAATAAAATGAAAATAACAAACAATTATAAAAGGAAAGATAAAATTAATAAAGATATGTATAAAGAACTTACTAAATTAAAGGATAACTATATAATAACAACTATTGATAAAGCTAGTAATAACTTTGTCTTCATATGCAAAAAGCTTTATTATGATATACTAATGAAAGAGGTTAATTCTAATGATTTAAATGTAAATCCAACATATGAACGTAGTGAGTTGAGTTTAGAAACAATTATTACAAGTCACTGTTCTATAATGGATAAAAAGGGTATAAAGGTTGAATTAGATAATAAAACTATACCTATATTATATTGGAATCCAAAATTACATAAAAATCCAATAAAACCTAGGTTCATATGTAGTGCGTTTAAATGTACATTAAAACCACTTTCTGTCTATATGAATAAAATACTTAAAGTAATTAAAGCACATTTTAAAAAATATTGCAAGGTAATCGAAATTAATACTGGTATAAAACACTATTTCAGTATTAATTCTACAAAAGAATTTTTAGAACAGACAAAAGGAATAAATTTTCAAAATATAAATACATACGATTTTAGTACGCTTTATACAAATCTAGATTTAGTAGATATTAAAGAAGCGTTAGTAAAATTAATTAACCTTATATTCGGAAAAAGATATACATATATATGTTATAATAATTATAACGCTTATCTAACAAAAATTAAACCATCAAATAAATACAAATATATGGATAAAATTGAATTAATAGAATCCTTAAATATTTTGATCAATCAAAATTATTTAAAAGTAGGGACATCTATATTTAGACAAGTAAAATGTGTTCCAATGGGTGGTAATAGTAGCCCAATTATAGCTGACTTGTTTTTAAGCTTTATAGAATATGAATTTGTTCATAACTGTGTAAAAACTAAATCTAAACAATATAAATATATGAAATATGTTTCGATACATTGATGATATATGTGTATTTAATTCTAATAATTTTTATTCAATTAGTGAGCACATTTATCCAGAAAGCCTTATTCTTAACAAAACCAATATTAATGATAAATAAGGTGTAATATCTAGATATGAACATTAAATTAACATTAACTAAAACTACTATTAATTTATATCGTAAAGATGACATATTTAAATTTACAAGAAACATATTTTTGCATGAGCATTCATGCATACCATATAATATAAAATATAATACATTAAATAATGAAATTTCAAGAATTGCAACAATATGTAACGACATTGGTTTTTTTAAAATCATTCAAATAATTTAATAGATACATATTTTAAACTAGGTTACTATAAAAATAACATCAAGCAGAAAATAGTAAAATGTATAAATCAACACAATAATATCAAAAATAAATTTAAAATTAGCGGAAAATTTTTATGAATGGATAATAAATATTCATACTTTGTATGTGAATAAGGTACTAAATAATTAAATTTTAACAGAATAAATACATCATTAGAATGTATTTGGCCCCACTGCTATGTTGGGTAGAGGAGTTAAGGGCCAAAACCTGATAGCATAGCAGTTCCTCCTGATAACCTCTAATTCTTATTCTAATACAACGTTTGTTATTTATTAGTCCATTAATAAACATTGACTTTTATTTTTTATTTCAATTTTTTCTTTTAATTTGATATAAGTTATAAAATCTTAAATCATTGTGTAAGCAGACACCATTTTTTAATTAAACGAATCGAGAAAAGTCAATGTGAAATTTTTTTAATTGTTACAATTTTTCGATCACTACTGCGATCATCATCAGGACATAAAATCTTAAATAGCACTTGTTAATTATTTATTATTTATTATTTTATTATTTATTTTTAATTTATAAATAGTATAAAATACGTAGAATTAGATAGCTGATCCAATTAATAATACGTTAAACTTATACGCTTTTATTTTGTTTATTTTGAAGGAAACAATTATTTCAAAAGCTCGAATACACCTCATTCATCTTATGTAGCAGTTCTATAAATCACTTAACATCACGTTATCTGATCAAGGGTATCAAACATCTCTACAATAAAAATCGTTTATTTTATTATATTCATGTTTAATTATAAGGCTAGTCAATTTTATTGCCAAGTTAATTTATGATTATTGGCTGTTGAGCATTATCGCTTGGCAATATACAACATAATCCACCACAAAGCCAATTGTATTTGCATTCCATCCATGCACAGCAATTTATCCCATTTCCGCATGGATATTGTTCTTGGGAACACGGAATAACTTGATTTGGAAACCTGAATGTAAAAAATTAGAAAAATATAAGAAGAAATGTATTTCGAATTATATTCGAAAAGTTTGTTTCAACATCTTTAATGCATTGATTAGTGACTGATCACTGAAAAATAATCAAATGATAAATTGATATTAAAATTTTTTCAAAATAATATATAAAATATATGACTAATTATATATAAAGTACAATATAAGCACAACCTAACGAAGTTCTGAGTATAGCACAACATGTAATGATAAAATTCAATTTAATTTAAACGTATATATAATCATAAATATTTTTAAAATAAATCTGAGCAAAATATAATTATATGTATTCATTCTCAAAAAATTACCAAAACTTAAAACTTGTCTTGAACTTTTATTGACGGATTGCATAAAATTATATGAAGGAGAGTGAGACCATTCCGCGTGAATGTATGTATGTAAATTGTATGTATGTAAGAGTGAGACCATTCCGCGTGAATGTATGTATGTAAATTGTATGTATGTAAGAGTGAGACCATTCCGCGTGAATGTATGTATGTAAATTGTATGTATGTACCCGGGAAACGCCTCTTCGAGCCAGACTCTTGTGCTTCGAGCCGAACTCGTGATGTGATGGGACTACCGGTTTGCAAAGATAACAACATGAACCATGCCCCAATGAATGAGTACGACGAAATAATTCCCGTGTCATGCATGACTGAGATAGTGCACCAAATTCCCGATACACTGCCAATAATCCAGGCCAGCCCGATTTCTAACATACAAATAATGCCCCAGCAACCTATCCAAACGATCATGATCATTGAACAGCCGCGTACGACAACTGCGAAGATCGATATCGACAATGTTGAGTATTTTCCTGAGCATGAACGAGAAACAATGGGACCGA
This sequence comes from Pomphorhynchus laevis, assembly GCA_012934845.2. Lineage (NCBI taxonomy): Eukaryota > Metazoa > Acanthocephala > Palaeacanthocephala > Echinorhynchida > Pomphorhynchidae > Pomphorhynchus > Pomphorhynchus laevis. The sequence continues at coordinate 39,257 of WNNJ02000152.1, read as the reverse complement.
AATTTGGTGGAGCAATTGAAAAGTGCTCACGATGTGGAACCACAGTGTATGCTGCGGAAAGAATTGGTGCGTGCAGTTCGCAATGGCACGAAAAGTGCTTTAGATGTAAAACTTGCAATACAACGTTGACTTTGGGTACATATAAAGATCAGAATGGAGAAATATACTGCAAAGGTTGCTTCGCCGATAAACTTCTTCCACACGACAGAAACCGCAAACAGGCCGAGGAGGAAATGAAGGCCAGCAAGCAGCTGTAATTCAGTAGTTTTTGTATTTGATTTTTTTACATTTTAAATTGATAGTTATTATTAACAATTTATTTTCGTTAAAAAATGTATGTAAATTGTATGTATGTAGATTATATGTATGTAAATTGATATGTTGATATAGATAGTGACGATCATCCCAAGTAAATACATCATTAATTGGCGCAGAAACCCAATAGCACAAGTTTATCCTTAGCATCTTATATCTTCATTCTAACAAAGAGTATATAAAATATATTAATCTATTTAAAAATGGCTAAATTATAAAAATAAATTTATATATTGTTTTATCTTTTTTAAAGTTCAGGGCTTTCAAGAGTATAAATTTGTAGCTTTAGTAAAGCGATTTGATTTTCAAGTATTTTTCAATAAATATAAACTCGTGTGAGTCAATGATACGAATAACATACTCTGAAATTAAATTGAGATAATTTAATAATCGAGCGATCTTGTACAAAAAAAAGTATATCTTAATTCCAAAAATGATGCTATTTATCAAATATCCGTACTTTTATTTAATTTAATGCCGCTTTTATTAGTGATAGTAGTTAACCTCACACACTCGTTAGTTCAAACAAATCCATAAACACAGGAAATTGTTTAAAACTATTACTTTATGATAGTGTAAACTTTCATATCTTTAATTAAACTTTGTTCTATTATCAACAAACCTTGTAATATCATCGAATCTGATTTTAATATATAATCATTTACGTTTTCCATGTTCACGATTCACGTTTTCTATGTTGCTTCGGTTTTAGCAAAATAAACTAACTCCTGTTTTCTACTATCCTAATAATGTGAGACTCCGGTAGTGTCAGTAATCCCGTATTTTATCTTGGATTCATATTTGTCTTATTTGCATCATTCACTGGTTTTCCCACGTGGACTCCGTTAGGAAAACAATGTGTGCACCAATGACTCATGCCTGAATTAGTTTATTATCGAATAGTTGAATCATGTCATAATATCCTGATTATCTCCTTACCCTTCATCTTTACAAAGTACAACCAGCACGAAACAGTTTCTGTTCCGTGCTTAGTGTTTTCTGTTTCGTGTTTTCGTATGCGGACTCCTTTAGGTAACAATATGTAGCAACAATGGCTCGCATCTGAATTAGTTTCTTTTCGAATAGTTACATATTGTCTAAATGTCATGATCCTTCCCGTACTCTCTTTTTTTAACTTTACAAAGTACAATATGGAGTAGGAGTAGCGGTAGGTCATCAAAAATTTCAGATAGAAACTGCTACGACCCAGTACACACACTTCATTCAAATAGATACTACAGTTTATTATACATTCTGCATTTTTTATATAGGTATTATTTGGAATGAGTCGGAAATGAATGAGACATTTAATTTCCCACTTTGACGACCCCTTTCCGGACATTTTATGCAGCATTTCCCATGCATTTTTTATAGCCGATTTTTTCGAAATGTCGGCAACCTATTAATGAGATATTTTCCACTTAGTTATGTAAAAAAATAAACATTTGTAAAACACAATATAATCTTTATTTTAACTTATAATCGATATATTCAATTAAAGACAATATATAATGTAATATCGATTTATAATTAATCTTTCTAAATATAATCATAAAAATCTTCAAATTAAGAAATATTGTAGTTTCCTTTAACTTATCTGATTTCTCAGTCATTGCTTTTGAAATAATTCTACCGACAGTAAGTTTACGGTGTTTATATAAATTGGGTCATTAATCTAGAGAAGCTAATTTGTAATACTGAGGTCAACATTAAAAATTTCGAGCAGTTGAAATGCGCTTATTAATTCCTAATTCCAATGCCCGATTAGAGCGAGACTGTTTTACTGAGCGTGTATTAGGTGTTGAAGTCGTATGCTTTCTTTGTTTCATCTTATTGAGATGGTACTACTCATTGTCTCAAGGCTTATCCTACTTTCTGGTTCACAGTATTGTACTATATCTGCTACTTGTTTGGTTATAAAAATAAACTATGACCGATTACACGAAATTGAAAGTGTTCGAAACACAGCTGGTTAAGTAAAATTGAACGTGTCAATGAGGTCAAAACACACAAAAACCCGGATAAAAATAAATTCAGTATTTTGTTTGGACATCCTTAATCTTTATATTAAAGTAACATTTTGGAATCATGATTTACCAAAGCAATAATCATATTATTTTATAAGCTAAGTAATAAATGCATGCGCGTAACATGTAACTTCGGCGTCCGAACACATTACATGACACGCATATGCATTCATTATTAAAAATTACATTAATTTTGACAAGTTTAGGATAATGTTGAAGATCTGTTATTAAGATCGAGGTATAGAATATCCGTAGTTATACAAAAATCGAGAATAGAATGCCGCATTAGCTACGATGAATTTTTGAATTGTATTGAATAACGTACAAATGGAATTTAAACGTTTTATACTTACACGAATGCGGATTTTGTACGATGGGCACAAATACAATAAATTATAAGCAATTGTAAGATAGTAGGATGATATCTACCAAAATTCAATGACTTCATTTAAATTAGGAATAATTGTGGTGATTTGCAGGAAATTGGCTTATGTGTAGAAACAAATCTTAAATACGATAATACCTAAATTAACAATTTGTATAAAAAACTAACTTTGTTCTAATTAAGCAAACATTCAAATTATGCTATAGCCTTTAAAAAATCATGCTAATATCCGACTTTATTAACTTCAATATGTGATTGTTACAACTCCTCCATCAGTAGACTATTTAAAAATAGTCTACATCAGTAGACTATTTAAAAATAGTCTACTGATGTAGACTATTTTTAACGATAAAAATAGTCTACTGATGATAACGTCTTGGGGTTTTAACCCTTCAGCAGTTATTTTTGATTAAGGCACATATATATTCCTTTATGTAATTTAGAGTTAAAATTATCACTAAATTGTTACTAAAATTCCGTCCCACAGCGGCACGATTGCTCGCAGTGGGACGCGGGCCATTATGGAGGCCCTATAGAGCGGAGCCGACATCATGATTGGCAGTTTGGAGTATGCTTCTACTCTGCATATTTGATCGCGGACAGGGTCACGGTCGTGTCCAAGCATAATGACGACGAGCAGTACATCTGGGAGTCGAGTGCGGGCAGAAACTTCACGGTGTGCCAGGACACTACTGGTGAACGTCTGGTCCACGGGACAAAGATAATTCTCTGGCTAAAGGAGGACCAGTTGGATGAGTACCTTGAAGAGCACGAGATCAATGACATTGTGAAGAAGCACTCCCAGTCCATCCAGTATCCTATTATATTGGTTATGCAGAAGGATCGCGAAAGGTAGATGTCCGATGACGAGGCTGAGCCCGATGAAGCCGAGAAGAACGAGGAAAACAAGATGAACATAGATGACCAAGCCGATAAAGATGACGAAGAGAAGCCCGAGAATTATCTACGAATTATTTTTTGTTATTGTCATCGCATTAAGTTTCTGAGTTGTAAATATCCGTGAATTAAATGTATTCACAATATTTGGATGAAATATGTTTTATTATCAATGATAATTTTTTTTATTTTTAATTTATGAATAGTATAACATACGTATATTCAATTAGCTGATCTGACGATTTCTGTCTGAATTATTTGTAAAATAGATGGTTATTGTAAAATTAATTTTTCCCATAAGACAAAATATATTCGTTCTTTATTTTTTAATCTACCGATTTATCCGGAATACTGGGTTGATCTTATGCTTCAGTTTTTATAGTGGATAAATAACGCATACATTAACCATTTTAATACTTAAAAATATTTTTTACGAGGAAGATAGCTGTTAAAAAACTTCATCAAAATTATTGGAAAAAAATTTGTTTTGAATTTTCTGACATTTCAGAAAAACAAGAATGCAACCATTAAACAAAGAATAATCTGATTGTTTACTGTTTTGTTCAATGATTGCACGATCTTGTTTTACCCTACTATTTCGCCAGCAGTTACTGGCGAAAATCTAAGAAATTTTAATTAAAAATCTTTGATGTTCCTTTTTAAAAATGAAAATAACCAGCATTTATGTAAATAGAGAAAAATAATGCTTTTTACTGTAAATATAATTTTGTTACGCAATAAGAATATTTTGGTGCCGAATGATCTATGTAATCAAGTTAATAAATATACTTGAATCTAATTTTTTTTAGCTAATTCTAACGTGCTTTTCCATTTAAAATATTTAACTTTTGTTTAAATTGTATTCATCCATTTTATAAATCTATTGAATCGCAATTCATTTTTATTCAGAATGAAAGGATTTCTTTATCGCATACTTTTTTTACCTTTTAATAATAAAATTATAACAAACGTTATTTCAAAACAGCATGCAAAAGCTGGCTAATATTCAAAAGCTGTTTGGACTATGTAATTAACGTAATCAAATTTAATTAATTGTAATTTATATGACATGATTTTAAATGCCTTATAAATTCAAGATGCTAGCAAATTATGTACAATGAAGGAATTAAATAACTTCACTGTATCTTTACCATACTGCCGTTCAAAATCAATATAATCATCAATTCCTTTTATATAATAAAATTACACACTTGCACATGTGAATGTATAACCGGTTCTATAGGTATCTCTCGAGTAATAACTATTTACACTCGAATTTATAAAATGGCTACAATATTATTAAAACCTTAAATAATGCTTTATATTAATTCATTTATTGTACGTATACGCTAGTAAGAGTGGTAAAAATTCGATCACGAGACATCGCTTTTGTTATTCGATTCAAATTTTTATTCAGTATTATAATGTATCATCAAATATATCAAAATATTTTATACTCAAAATATGGACAATTTAGTTCTATTCATTTTCATATATTCCAAACTGAGCAAAATATATTTTTGCCACAACAGAAGCTGTTCCATATTGTACTTTGTAAAGATAAAAAAGAGGGTACGAATACGAATCAGGTCATTCTGACAGGAGACAACTATTCGACAATAAACTAATTTAGGCATGAGTCATTGGTGCACACATTGTTTTTCTAACGGAGTTCACGTGAGAAAACCAGTGAATGATGCAAATAAGACAAATATGAAGTCCAAGATAAAATACGGGATTACTGACACTGCCGGAGTCTCACATTATTAGGATAGTAGAAAACAAGAGTTAGTTTATTTATTTTGTTAAAGGCTTAAATACTATCCGGATGGATATAAAAATTATAAAATGTTCAATACAATTCACAAATTATACTAAACTATTAGTCATGGATGTTGGGAAAGGATATTAAACATTAATATTTGAATTTAATTTTTCAATCGACATTTAAATTCTCATGATGTAATTGTCTACCGAAATTTTTTAATTCGAAGTGTAAATTGCAAACACTTGTAAATATACAAATGTTTATATACATATATTTATGTATATAAATATATACATAAATGTATATTGTATATATTATGTATTTAATATGAATATATACATACATTTATTTGTAAATAAAAAAATATTATTTAAGGTGGCAAATGCGTGCCAGCGCACGCTTACATGACCACAACAAAACAAAAATGTAAATCATGTATCGAAAAGGTGTGAACGGAGGAGGTGTTTGAATGTGATAAAGGAGGGAGTGCGGCGGACGTCGAGAGGGAGTTGATTCCAGGCGCGAGAGTGGGCGACGAGGAAGGATCGGAGATCGTAGATGTTGGAGTAATTGGGAACGTGGAGTAAGAGGGAATTACGGGAACGCAGCGATAGCAAGGTGGGGCGAGTGTCGTCTAAGAAAAGAAGGTTGATGAACGATGGGGAGCCGACAGCGATGAGACGAAAAGTTACGAGAAGAAGGCGGAGTTTGATGCGGATGTGGATGGTAGGCCAGGAGAGTTGGGCAAAATATGTGGATGTGTGGTCGAAGCGACGGAGACGAAAGAGCACTCGAACGGCGGAGTTAATTATGCGTTGTAGGGGTAGGATTATGGATTTTGGAGAATTGGCGAAAAGGCTAAGGCAGTAATCGATTTTAGGAAAAAGAAGCTTTGAAAGAAGAGACATACAAGAACGGAAGTCGATAAGGGGGCAGATACGGCGGATGTCACGGAGAATTAAGTTAGACGAGCGGACCTTGTCACGGACGAAGGGTTTAAGGGAAAGGTGATCATCGAAATGGGAGCCTAAGAAAGTGAGATTGTGGACTATTGGAATGATCGATGTGGCAAAATATACAGTGGGAGGAGAAATGTTTGGTTTATGGGGGAGGATCCACATTATTTTAGACTTGTCGGGGTTTAGAACAAGATGGAGATTGGAGAGACGTTTGTAGATAGAAGAAAGACAGTTGGAGGCAGAAATGCCGATATCGTGTATACGATGTGCGGGTGCATATCGCATACAAATAACTGAGTTCGTTTTATTACCTCTCACTAGAATGAATTTCAATGAGAAAATAAAATGAAAATCAGCTATATATATACTTATTTTGCTTTATACAAAATTTTTCGTATAATATGTTCGTCATTATATCGGTATAGATTAAAAGTTTAAAAGTTAAAATTTATAACATTTATTTGTTACCTTAATAAATAAACGCTTAAACAATTTAAGCACTTATTCAATATTTAATTGACTCTAAGCATTTATTTTTAATTGCAAATACTGAACACACTTGCTACTTAAACTTACCAAGACTCTACAAGATTAGTTACATGTCATCGATCGATATTAAATATCTGCACAAATCGAAATTCAAATCTAGCAATATTCAAGCTGATATTAATCAATGTTTAATTTATTCGCAGTAAATATGTTTGTTATGAAAAATATTACCAAAATACTTGGAAAACGTTTTTTTTGTGTGATAATAACTTTTATAGTAAAATCAAACTTTTTCATATTAAATTCAAAAGAGTTTGCAAATGTATTACTTTAATAAAAGTATATTGATAAAAGTATAACTTTTTAACTGATAAATGATCGATTGTAGCAATTGTTAATGATGCATTGTAATGTAAAAATATTTTTGACAAGAAAATTATATTCAGACGCGGTATATTTATTGTCGAATCTTGAAGTACGTTAAACGTGCAATTGATTTTTAGTATCTGATTTATTTATCAAACATCTAATCAGCGAAATGTCCAATCACACAAGTAGAAAGCCTATCGTTGAAATACTGTTATTGCTGACATTATCCTAGTATGAATCTAAGTTTTTATAAAGATAATATTTTAGTGACATTGTTGATGAAATAGTGATTTATGCTTATATTAATATGATTTGATTTAAGTTAATTTGATTTAAACTCATGAATAAATTTTTAAATTGCACAGCTTCAATTAATTATTACAGCGAACATACAGAGTCAATCGTTAGGTACCAAATAACCATTATCTAATAAATAATCATTAATATTAATACCGATACTGCTAACGAAATACAATGAAATAGTGTCTATTGATCCTGCTACAAAGTTCCAAATTAGAAAAGTTCATTAAGTAAATGAATCAATTTTTAATTAACGTGTTAAGTGAATAAATAATTATTAGTGAATAAGTAATTATTTACTTAGAAAGTAAATCAACAATTTGTTTTTATTTTTTATAAATAACATTTACTATTTTTAAATTTATAAAGTTAAAAATGTTAATATCTTAATTTTAAAAGGAATTTGTTTAAGTATGAAATTTTATGAATTATTAATTAATAATATACAAATATATTATGGTGTACATTGGATATTACAATGAATATTATAGTCGTAGTATGCATAATAATATCCAATGTTCACATATAATTAAACTTATTGGTTATTAGGAGAAATTGTTAAATCATCAAGTTTCGGCCTATTCTTCAGCACAACATAGTAGCGGGGTCAAATCCTCACTAATGATGTATTTTTAGATGCAATGCAATTTTTTATATTATTGTCTCATATTCTAGCACAGAGTATATTATTTATTCTTCATCCACAAAAATTTCCCACTTAAGAGATTAAATTTATTTTTAATAATATTTTGTTGATTAAATCATTTTACTACTTTCTATTTGATTTTCTTTTTACAGTATTCTAGTTTAAAATATGTATCTATTAAAATTTTTAAATGATTCTTAAGATCAATATCATTACATATTATATTTAAATATGTAATATTAATATTAAATTTAATATTATTTAGTATAAATGAAAGTTAAGTTCAAGCATATATACGTTTCTTGTAAATTTAAGTATGCCGCCCTTATGATATCATTGATAATTGTTTAAATTAGTGATATTTTAACTTTTGTATCCTTATCTATACATTCTTTATCATTAATATAAGTTTTATTAATAATTAAGCTATTTGGTTTATTTTTAACTTATCGAATCAAATAAACTATGAGACTTAAAAATGAATTAGCTGTTGTAAGACCATCATTTCTTGAAATTGAAACACATTTTATTTGTCTAAAGATGAATCTTAATTTTAAATAATTTTGACTTAATAAAATATGTAAAGATACTATGAATTAATTTTTCGGTATTTATATTAACTCGATGGTTGAATTTTAGTTAGATAGGCTTATAGTTATGATACGTTATGTGAATATCTCATTTTGAATTCAAGGATAATTAATTTTTTAACACTTTCTTTATATCAGCTAAATCTAAATTTGTATAAAGCGTACTAAAATTGCAAGTATTTATATTTTTAAAATTTATTCATTTTGTGTGCTCTAAAAATTCATTTGTAGAATTAGCACTGAAAAAGTGTTTTATACCAGTATTAATTTCGATTATCCTACAATATTTTAATAATGTCTTGATTAATTTAAGTATTTTATTCATATCAAAAGAAAGAAGCTTTGATGTAGATTTAAAATCAGAACATATGAATCTAGGTTTCAACTTAACCTCCCATATTCGATTATAAAATTTAAACATATAATTTTTTTTATTTATTGCTTTTTGATTAATTACTTTTTGATTTATTAATTAACCATTTATTAATTTCCGATTTAAGCTACGATTTTTTAATTTGAAATTGCAAAATTTGCTCACTTGTTGAAATTGAGGAAAGAAAATTGGTGCATGCCTGCTAGTAAAAAGGTATGCTTGTCGAATTATTCGATTGCTAAGCATGTTATTTACACACACAAGATAAAACGTTTTCTTAAAATTCAACATGGTTTCGGTCTAACAATGTAACACTAGTTAGTTCAAGCAAAACCTGAAGTTCAACCCTAAAATGTTGATTTTATACGAAAGAATCCAAAGAGTTATTCTTAGTTGTCGATTTGAATCAATATATTATCAGATAAGCTAACTAGGTCTACGAATTTTATACTGTAAATGAATTAAAAATAAAGATGAATAATTATAAATAAGGAATAATTTATAAGATTTTAAACAATTAATATTTATATAACGATAAAATTTATTATTCAAATTTAAAATAAAAATAAAATTTTATGAATTGACTAATAAACAACAGACGATGTATCTGAATAAGGACTAGAGGCCATCAGGAGGAACTGCTATGATATCAGGTTTCGGCCCCTATGCATCGACCCAGCATAGCAGCGAGGCCAAACACATGCTAATGCCGTATTTTCTCTGATAAAATTTGATTATATAGTATCCTCTTCTAACACAAAGTATTAGAATAAGTATTAGAATATACAATTGCTCAAATTTTAAAAATTGAGCTAATTTAGTAAATAATAATAGCTAGCAGTGATAGCTTGTACCGATGAGCTCCTTAAATCGCGTTTTATGACAAAAATATAAATTTACATTTTTACCAATCGAGAGTTGTGAATGCATTGAAAATAAAATATAAATGTTTTGTTTGTCATGCCTACTATCAACTCCGAGATCGTACCACCACTCAGTAAAATATGGCACATGTCGATGTAGTAATATTGCTGAGCAAATAAATAATATACACCTCTTTGCGCTATGATGCACACATTATATATTTATAAAATTATAATTGTTAATACATTCAGACCGAAAACGTAAGTACATTAAAGTACATTAAAATGTAAGTACATTGAGGATATTGATGTATAACTTAACATAAATCTATTTTATATTCTACATTAAATGTATATTATATACGTATTATAAATGACAGTGCCTGATGTATTTATAGGCAAAGGACGGGGCAGTCATGAAGGATTATGTCAAGTTGAAAAACTAAATAAGAAATTAAATATAAAATGAACAGTTTTTAAAGACAGTTGGTGAACCAATTGTACTTTTTATTTTTATGATTTCGCTAGTAGCAGCAACTAGCAAAATATAAAAATAAATAAGTGTATTATTAATCCTGCTCTAAAATATAAAATATAGAAATGGTTCAACAACATTAGTTATTTTTTAATATTTTGTAATATTACAAAATTTCATTAGTACTTATTGACATCGTTTAGCATCGTTAATGAAAATAAAGATACGATTTAAACAATATATTCACTCAATGATAATTAATAATCGCTAATGATCATAAATGATGACTTAATGATTATGAATGGTTATTCGGTTACTAACGATTGATGCTGCATATTTACTGAAAAAAAAGTCTTTGATTTAGTCGATATAAATGAAGTGTAGGAAACAAACTAGTTCACAAATTTAAAAGATGGATATACGTCATATGACATGTATAATTTTAAGCGTATTTGAATAAGAATAATGACGAAATATAAATATTTAAATTTAATTCAAAAGTCGAAAAATTGACAATGGCTATTTTTATTCAGCAAATTATTAAATTGTCTAGACAACCCAGTAAAATTAATAAGTAAAATTATTAGTAAAATTAAAGTCAGAAATAAGGAAGGTATAACATATCTTTATTTAAATATTCAGACTATTTCAGATAACACAATATATATTATGTCGTAAATATGACATCTGTTTTAATTTACAGGGAAATAACGCATATGAAACGACGTGCATACCAAACAGAGTTTAAAATGTAATATATAATGAGTAACGATGTTTTGCGTATATTCCTTGAAAACGTAAAGTATCACTAAATTTGAAACTTGAACACAAAACTTAGATAAGTTGAAGATATTATTAATACAATATCGTTAAATATATAAATATTAAAAGTAGATTTTTAAAATAAAATTTAATAATTTTAGTGTAGAATATTTATCCTGTGTAAAAACTAAATCTAAACAATATAAATATATGAAATATATGTTTCGATACATTGATGATATATGTGTATTTGATTCTAATAATTTTTATTCAATTAGTGAGCACATTTATCCAGAAAGCCTTATTCTTAACAAAACCAATATTAATGATAAAGAAGGTGTATATCTAGATATGAACATTAAATTAACATTAACTAAAACTACTATTAATTTATATCGTAAAGATGACATATTTAAATTTACAAGAAACATATTTTTGCATGAGCATTCATGCATACCATATAATATAAAATATAATACATTAAATAATGAAATTTTAAGAATTGCAACAATATGTAATGATATTGGCTTTCTTCAAAATCATTTAAATAATTTAATAGATACATATTTTAAACTAGGTTACTATAAAAATAACATCAAGCAGAAAATAGTAAAATATATAAATCAACACAATAATATAAAGAATAAATTTAAACTCTTAAGTGGCAAATTTTTATGGATGGATAATAAATAATATACTTTGCATTAGAATAAGATACTAGATAGTTATTTCAGAGGAAATACATCATTAGCATGTATTTGGCCCCTCTGCTATCTTGTGTAGATGATTTAGGGGATGAAATTGGCCCCGCTGCTATGTTGGGTAGATGAGTTAGGGGCCGAAACATGATAACATAGCAGTTCCTCCTGATGACCTCTAATCCTTATCCTGATACATAGTTTGTTATCAATTAGTCAATTCATAAAAATTGATTTTTATTTTTAATTTCAGTTTATAATTCATCTTGATATAAATTATATAAAATCTTATAACAATTATTTATTATTTATTAATTTTTTATTTTTAACTTTTTAACTTTTATTTTGCATTATTTTTAATTTGCAATATAAAATACATAGACTCAGTTAGCTTATTTAATAGTTAGATAGTAAATAATATATCCGGTGTTAGTTTAAAATATTACTTTCGATAATTACATGGTACCAGATGAAATACATCGTTAGCTTGTATTTGAATTCGCTACTTGTTGGGTCGATAAATTGCTGTCGAAACATTTTTGACATAGCGCTTTTGTTAATAATTATATACACCTGTATAATTCTGAAGTTTTTATTATTAGAAAAAAATCAAGTTTTTAAATTTCTAGCTACTGACTTGTTAATTGCTAATTTTTATTTGATAGTTATTAGCTGACTTCATTTATAACTTGTTGATAGCTAACTAAAATGATTTCGTTACTTGGCAATACTATCAGATGTGCCTTATTGCTTCAGAGAATATGGTCACAGCTGGATTGTTCACGGAGCCGCGGTCCTAAATTTATAAGTTTTAAAAGAACGCATTACTTATTAAGCCAAATGATGTGGCTAACTAACGATTAGCTTCTTTTACTACAATAGTGCCACAGTACACCTAAAATATATAGCATTACAAACAATGTATAGGTTATTTGATTTTGCGTTTGTTTGTTGTTTTCATTTTTGCGTTTTATATAGACATTAGTTTCACAAATGTAGTTTGATGATACACAATGACCATTACTATCGTATCGTAATATTTTAGCCACCAGTCTGTGTACGTCAATATTAGTTGAGTTTTCGTAAAAACACTATAAACCGGTATGTGTCTGATAACATTCCGATTGATAGCCTCCTCCTGTTATATTTATTTTATCGAATTTGTTGTATTGTCCTTAACATTAGTAGTCTGACTGGCACCTTTCTTCTTTCAGAGAATAAATAATTATATATCTCCTAATATCATATATACAGATGGTAGGTGATAGATCGTTGCGATTCGCATACGGTCAGTAGTGTGCAGAACCGCAGGGGCAGCAAATAATTTACAACGAAGACGAAAACAGATAGATTCTGCATCGATACATCACACACCCGAAAATGTGCATATTGTCGACAGTCGTTGTAGAATTCATTTATTATAAAAATATCAGAAGTTAAAGATTGGTGGATGAGTTCATATCAATACATGGTTAACAGGCAAAAACAGGTTTGTGTAGTAATTTTTGCTTTTCGTATAATCTAAATGATTGTATAAATCGTTATAAGCCGTTACAATATAAGTATTTAGTAATCTTACTAAATCAAATCAGTGGTGACCTTCTATGGCATCACGTTTACTAATCGAAGAGTAAATTAAAAGTACCGAAATTTTAACTAAAACAATACAAGAACAACGAGAGTATAAAAATAAATGTAGAAAATATTTTATGATTATGATTAACAGTGATATACAGATCGATAGCGAAACACAAATAATCGTTGTGTCCGATACCACAACGATATCGCGCACCCAAATGGTAGAATCTAGTTAGATGTGATAGCTGCATTTATTATGGGTTTTTTGAAGCCGCAACTTAAATTAAGGTCGGCATTAATGCAAATAGAGCAATTGCATTAGAGTGAAGACATTTTACTATTAATCAGATCCGGATATCAGAAAACTGGGGTTTGTGAAGCTTCGGGAATCCGTTTTAAAGCGGGATGTGTGTTGCTTAAACCCAGACAATACATTTGATCGGCACCAGTAGGTAATAAATTGCTGATAATTCTACTAATATACTTACTAGTAGATAATTTCATTTTAATCCATACATATCAAAACAATATTATCGTCTTACCTACAAAAACGACTTTTCACAGAGAAAACTAAAATATTTTTAGATTTCAATATTTGATTAATTTTACTCAGTATAATATGTTGGTTGCTGGTTAAAAAATGTCTGTAAATATGCAAATCATCAATTCATAAGATACTGCTTAGTAGAAAATTAACGTATCTTTGCACTTACTAAATCTGAACTAGTGAAAATGAGAAGACATTTGCGATAAACATCTTATTTCTGTGTATTTTGATATTCAATTAATAATAAAAATACTTTATACTCGTAAAAGTTTTAGAAACAATATCGCAGTGTAGTATCTTTCTGGAAGTTTTAAATCGAAAATAGATAAATCAGATCAGCTAATTGAGTCTACGTATTTTATACATTATAAATTAAAAATAATGATAGATAAAATCAATAATAAATGATTATATAAGATTTTTCAATTAATATTTTTATAACGATAAAATTTAAGATAAGTCCATTTTTATGAATTGATTTATAAATAATATATCAGAATAAGGATTAGAGGTCATCAGGAGTAACAGCTATGCTATCAAGTTTCGACCCATATTCCTCGACTCATCATAGCAGCGGGGCCAAATACTTGCTAATGACGTTTTCCCTCTGATATAATTTGATTATCTAGTGTCTTTTATTCTAATACAAAGTATACTATTTACTATTCATAAAAAAAATTTCCGCTTAAGAGTTTTAATTTATTTTTAATAATATTTTGTTAATTAATACATTTTACTATTTTCCGTTTGAGTGCATTTTTATAGTAGCCTAGTTTAAAATATGTATCTATAAAACTATTTAAATGATTTAGAGGAAATCCGGTATCATTGATGGCAATTCTTGAAATTTCATTATCTAGTGTATTATATTAAATTTATATAATATGCATGATGAATGCTCAATTATATAGTGCTTCAATTATAAAGATCTTAATATTTGATATTTATATTTTTAATTTATGTACAAAATACGTAGAATGTGTTTCTCTTGTTTACCATAATTTATCAAACTTCTATAACCAGCAGTGGGCAGTACCCCATACTGATGCGTCGTAATAATTACGAAACAATGGGCATTAGGGTTGCTCATTTTCATATTATATGGCGTCCACGGCAATAAAATACGAAGAATCTGCCAAAGCAAATTCAGGTAATTCGGAAAGTCTTGATTTAAATTTAGTAGTCATTGAAACAGTTAAGCAATTAAGTAACTCAAAAGAAAGTGAGACCAATCCGCGTGAAATACGTTGTTATCATTGAAGCCAGACTCGGAAGAACGGTAGCAAGTACCATTTCGTCATCACAATGACTCATCAGTGCCAGATCCCTCCCACTACTGGATACAGAGGAGGACTGGCAGACGGCACACGAGTCATGTGTATGGTACACATGACTCGTGTGCCGTCTGCCAGTCGTCCTCTGCATCCAGTAGTGGGAGGGATCTGGCACTGATGAGTCATTGTGATGACAAAGCGATACTTGATACCGTTCTTCCGCGTCTGGCTTCAAGGATAACAATTAAATAACTGGGTTAAAAGTTATAATATTAGTGGCAATGGATGTTAAATCTTTCTTCTCTAAATTTTAGGCAATTTATGGCAGAGAGAAAACAAATAATACATGCAACTTTGACAGCATTTTACAGGAGTCATCGCATATTCTTTTAATCTGAAGATATGTCAAAAGAGTAAATGAATTAATTTAACAAAAAATTGGGTAAAATATCCACAGCTACACATATCGTGATTAGCTGTAACATAAAAAACAGTTTAGATGACGATAACAAAAAATGCATTGTTCAACATTTATAAAATTGATAAAGTTTGCAACTTAGTAGGATGGAATTGTGCCTCATTACCTATTGGGTCGACAATGCATAATTAGAAATCGCTATCATTCTCGATAAATCTTCATCAATTATTTTCATTGAAATGAATTTCACCCCATTTTGCCCTAAACATTATTATCAAGAACTCGGAATTTCCTTCGTTTTCTGTCCTTTGTCTTTTGGTATGTAAAGATAAATCAGATAAGATAAACGAGTATACGTATTTGATAGTATATATAAATCAAAAATAGAGATAAATAATAAATAATTATATATGATTTTATACAATTTATATCAAGTTAAAATGTAAATTGAAATTTAAAATAAAAGTCAATATTTATGAATCGACTAACAAATAACAGACGTTGTATCAGAATTAGGATATTAGAGGTCATCATGAGGAACTGTTATGCTATCAGGTTTCGACCCTGATAGCAGGTTTCAACCTGATATCAGGTTTCGACCCTTTAGTTTTTAGTTCAAAAATCTAAATAAATTCAGACCCCAAAGACATGGGTCGGTTTCTTTTACAGCACATATATTATCATGCATAACCCTCGAGATCTTCTAACCATAGTATTCTTCATTTAAGTATTCCCTTAATTTAAGATATTCCTGCTGCGTTCTACTTGGCTATTACACTGTAAAAATAATAAACGTGTTAGTATAGCTAATACTCGGTAGTGGTTATAAACTGATACTTTGTGATTCAACGGCATCATATATCAGTCTTCCTAGTGGAAGATATTTAAGAAGGATGAGTTTGTCAGTTGGAATCAAAAGTTGTCAGGTTGAATTGATTCACTTGTCATTAATAAAGCTTTAGTAGAGTCCATTTTAACTACGGAACAGCTTCCTTACCCGAACCATTCCCCTTCTTGCTTAGGATTCAGAAGTTGAAATTTGTCAATGACAGATATTCTTAAGTATTGAGATACATAATCAACACTTTCTAATCCCATTTCGCTTCGATACCGTCATTATCAAATCGAAGCGAAGAATATTTGTATCAAAGAAATGACCACTCCTAAAGATCTAAGGCTAATTGCGATGCAAAACTCTATATTCTGCATCTACGAAAAGAGGCTTGTTGTTAGCATACACCGCAATCATTTGGTTCGGCGAAATTTAACCCAATCAAGTTTTTATGAGTACTTTAGTGGACGCTCGGTACATTTAGTAGTTAGTGAAGTGTATCGGTTCTGTTAACAAAATAGCTTGCCGTATATGACTGTATTCTTTGAGTTTTCTGCTGAATTTGATCGTATTCCTTTTTATTATTTTTTAAACAAGTAAAATAAATGGAATGGAATCCAAAATGATGTCATTCCTTTTATTATCTCAACTCTTGTCTCTCTGACTGCATAAGATAGTTGTGAGCAGGGTAAAAATACTACTGAATAGCAAAAGTTTCTACTACGAAAATGGCCATTAAGAGCTTCAGTTCTCCATAATTACCTGGCAAAATTATATTTTCTCTAAAATTAGCAAATTCTTTGTAAGAATTAAATATCAGTTTCCCCTGTCAACTCCTTCTTAAATTCTCCAGAACGGAGGATGTTGTCTTCGATAAAACTCCTGCAACAAGAAAGTTAAATATACTGAAATAGTGGTAAGTAAAATTAAATACAAGTTACCTTCTTCCGATTTCCTTCATTATTCCTCCAAACCGAAAATTGTTGTCTTTAATAGAACTTCAGCAAACAATAAAGTTAAAGAGACTATCAATTTATTTACTTTCGACCATCATGATAAATCAACTACTGGCCGCTTTTCCATATCGAGTAAAATCCATAGGTTTCACAATCTCGGTGAAGTGGACTACTGGATTTGAATCGAATACATACAAAAATATTCTGAGAGAAATATGTGTTCTGAGGTGGTTCCAACGTATGTTATTAAAGTATAGAAAATCAACGTTTACCATTGGTATACTTTGACAATCTCGGGATTCGTCTCCTTTTCTAGATGACATCCGTTGAAGCGAAGACCAAGGTTTCATAAAGCTCCAAATATCAAAAATACCGTTTATAATTCGTAGCGATTGATCTTAGATGTGTGGCAGACTATAAAATAAAACTGCAATATGTCGCATCAGTGTTCGTTGGCGGGATCTGATACCTCTGTAAATTAACAAGAGCAGAAGATAGAGATAAAAATAATGAGATCCGTTGATAAAGAAGTTTCATCCGCAAAAGACTTCACCTGATTAGTTCATTTAATAATCACATACATTATTCAGTAAAAAAATATTTATTTCGAAGGGTGATTTTTTAAATAGAAACATGCGAGGAGGCAGCTGTTGATTGTGATAATCATTAACACGTTTACTAATGTCTACTTTAAATTGAATAATGGTGCGATTATAAATCAATAATAATTATAAGTGCTGCTGATTTATTCTTAGAGTAATAGTTCAAAATGATTTTAAATAGTTGATAATGATCCATTATTGATAAATTATTATTGGAGCTGGATCAAAGAAAAGAGGAAATTATTTTTGATATTTCGCTAACTTCTGTTAGCATCTTCAGAAAATTACCCAATTTTCTGAAGATGATAATTTTGATAAATGATGTTTTTCTGAAGGTGATAATTTTGATAATAATGATAAATTTCTGAAATGTAATTTTCTGGATGCTAACAGAAGTTAGCGAAATATCAAAAAAATTCCTCTTTTCTTTGATCCAACTCCGATAATTATTTAGTTCAAATTGAACAAAAGCAAGATTATAATTTAATAATTATAAACGCGCCCAATTAACCTTAGTGCAATGTTTCAAATGGAACAAGAGTGGGATTCTATGTTACTAATAAATCATACATGAAATGCTTTTTCATATAAGTTTATAATATAACTATGTAAAAGTTAGCAAGCGCACATTCATCAGTTTGCTGAACGGTTACCTAATTTATTATATTAAGATGCACACATGGAAACTAATTTTCGAAAGTGAGCTGGTAAAATAAAAGCTAAAATGTTGTTGCAACTTGTTTACCTATATATGATATTTTAATGTTAGAGCTAAGTTATAATTTGGCAGCGAAGTTTTCTGATGTGCATGACTCTGTTTTGCTAAAATGCGACTTTGCTTGATTTTGTTTGTCGTCAAGTGTTTCTACGAAAGCAATAAAACAAGAGTTCACACGCTCATTTCCTGTAGTTTAATTTTTTTAAATAAATTCGTAAAGATGAATGTCTTGATACAAATGAGTTCAAGCGGTATAGACGCTAATTTGATGAATTAAATTTCAACCGTAATTTCGATATTTCGCCCCAAATAAGAGTAAATATATCTGTTCCACAAGAGACTGTTAAATGATGATACATTTCATTTACGCTTCATGCTGGCAACAATTTATTTACGTGAATTGACTTATATTTCGCTGTCGGTAAGAGTTGAAGCTTTTAATGCTATCCACACCGAAAGAAATGTGCATTGTTGTCTTTGACAATATCCATGTCTTTTTACGTGTCTCTTTTGATAATAATTAAAAGTTTTTGCGTCTTATTTAATTTTATTGCAACATCAAGACATTTATAGAGTTGTGTGGATATGATAAAAACAACGAAATAGCATTGGCTCCGACAGCTATGAAAGAGTACATCGTTATTACCGGTGAAATCAATATCACATAATTGCTCATATGAACAATGCAAACGTATTATGAACAATTCAAACGAATTTTGCAAATATACTCAACTTTTCGGTGGAAATGGCAGGAGATAAAACCCATCGTGTAAAAATTATTTCAACGAAGAAAGTAAGTCGTGGAATATAAAAATTAAATCTTTGATGTGTGTATATTTGCTGCATAAATGATATTTCAAGAAAAAAGCATGTCGGAGCTTCAAAGCTCGTTATTTTGCAACGATTTTCAAGCAAACAAGAAATAAGCGAATGTTCATGGTCATCAATTCTCTTCCAAAGGTAGGACGGACTCACAAGTAAGTGGTGATTTTTGTTTTCTGGACTCGGATAAGGGGATATTACCCCCTATTCCAAAGCTAGCACACTTGTGCATAATACAGGCGTCAAAACCTATAGAAAAACATAACTTGTTCCAAACGTTTCTTCGTGATTTTATTAGTCTTCACGACAAAAGAGTTATATTTAACTCTGTTAAGGTTTATCCCAACTCAGTGAAGATTTCTTTTACTAACGCCTCAATATTGGATGAGTATAAGGCTTATTTCGAGGAGCATTATCTTGATCACGGGTCGATCACTATCAAGCCGCTCCAATGTAGCCTTAAGATTTCGAACTTTCCACTGTACTTAGACGAGGATGACTCGAACAAGCTCAAGAGTCGCTTCAAATTGCACTCAGTTAGGCAGGCACTGGGGAAGGGGGCGAGCCCCTCCCAGTTGGATTTGCGAATGCTGACTTAGATACTGGACTACTATTATCCCGTTCCTCAGGCAACCCCTTTATGGGTTTTAACTTAAAATTTACAATAATTGAGGAAGACAGATGGACGTTCCCCCACTGTCAAAGATGCAACTGCTGGGAACATTGTGAATCTACATGCAGTAAGGCCCAAACATGTGGGGTATGTGGAACGACTGAGCGTACCCACATGGTTTGCAATGAAAAATGTCTGGCACCCCCTAATGCATTAACTGCAATGGAGATCATCCTACATGGTCGCGCAAGTGCGCCTTGTTCAAGAAATATCGTCAACGATTTATGAAACCCCCGTCTCACTCCTATGTAGAAGCTGCTGCTCCAGTCGGAATGTCGAACAACGACATCCTTACACTTTTGGCGAATCAAAAACGCACAATCATCGCTGAGCTAAAAGCCTTTTTTATCCCTCTGGTCACTCCTACTGTCACTCAGGTTCCAGTAGACCTAAAGTCAACCCCCCCCCGAACTAAGAAGAGGGGGGTTCTGCCAGAATGGTTTCCCCACTTAAGGTGGAAAAGATTCAAAAAGACTTAAGTGCCTCTCAGGGAAATGAAGGTATTGCCTTGGGGGGTCTGGCCTGTGATGGGGCTAGTGGCAAGGAAGGCAACCCTCTTGCACCTAGTTCTGTCTAGGTTGGCATCCCCCTTCCAACTAATTTAACACAATGGTGAGTAAACCCGAGCCTTTTTCACTAAATATTCTTCAGTTGAATTCGGGAGGTGCTTATGCCCTTAGACTTTTATCTGGTAGAGACACATATGTTATAGTCCTTCAGGTGACGCGGTATATTCGTCTCCCCCAGGACATTACTCGAAACATCCCAAAGAACATTTATACCCACTATACTCCGTACATAACCCCACCTCACTCCTCTTCATCTCAAGGACTCTTGACCTTAGTTAAATGCTCCCTAAGGTCTTCCCTCCTGTTGAATTACTCTTGTCCAGCCATGTCTTGTTCTGTAGTTTCACTCGTTAAGAACGGTAAATGTCTCAGTCTAGCCAATGTCTACATTCGTCCAGGGGAGATTCACAAGAACCGTGAACTCCTGAATGGGATTATTGACGGCGGCTATGACATGATACTAGGAGATTTCAACGACAGAACTGGTCGTTGGATCAACGCATCGATACGCAGAGCTAGGAACGGTTACTTTATTCGAAAACCACCGTCCCCCTCCTTTCATTGCACATCAACGAATTCAATCCTCGATATTTTACTGCTCCACTCGAGGTGGTTGCTTAAACTCCTATGTACGGAACAGTCGCATCAACAGCTGTCCACCTCTCATGACCTCATTTGTTGGCGGATAAAGAAGGACACGCTGCTGAGAAGGAGGTTTCAGTTTGATCCAATCAGAGTAACCTTCTTTCAGGCGGATATCCAACGCTTCCCAGGATAGGAAATGAGAGTCTAATCGAATTAAATACCTACCACTTTTTGCAAGCTACCGGATTCTTTCGACTACCTATAAAGGTCACATTTTTAATCCCACTCCTACAAAACTCAAGGACCTAGACAAATTACTAAACTTCCCTAATCTCTCTGCTTCCGCCAGACAAACTCTCTCGACTGAATACTGGAGCACTAGGTATAAGTTCCAGCTAAGTAAGGATAAGACGAGTATTCTCCGTTTTAAGCCGGCTCAATCTTCCTTTTGGAAGGAATTCAAGAAGGATAAGTTTGTATGTTGGAAGGATAGAGCATTGGGTTGGATAAGTAAGATAGGCCTTGATAAAATTTTGGAAGAGTCACTAGCCCATTACAATTATGGAGCCACTCAATCACCTCAACCAATCCCGCCCTGGGTGACTATAGGAGAAGGGATTTATCGATGAATGATATTCTCGATTCCTGGGGTCCACTTCCGGGCACCTCCAAATCCGTCGCTCCACTTTTTTCTCGGGTATGTTAGCTTCTGACTGCCGATCAGAGAAGAGAGGTGGCCGTCACAATGCTATTACCCTGCCATTCCGATGTAGCAGGCATCAATATTAGTAAACGTGTTTTTATCCCTAAGGTTAAATCCTGCTCTTGTCCTAAAGACCTGCGTCCCATCTCAATACAAAATGTCCTCGTGTCGATTTACGAGAAAACGCTTGCGCGTAAAATCCGCGACCATATGTTAAGGCGTAATTTGATCCCTCCTGGTTTTTATGCGTTCGTCAAAGGTCGCTTGGTTCATTCAGCAGTAGGTGAGGTGGAGCAGTTTTGTCGGGAAAATAGCCATCGTCTGGAAGTGGCCGTTTTCCTAGACTTCTCTGCTGCATTTGACTGCATCTCTATTCCCTTAACATAAAAAACTTAAGAGATTAGCACTTTCTGCGCTCTCCTCCATTTTTGCCTCTAAACCACTCCCCACCTTCACAAGTCGAGTAAAATACCTGAGGTTCACCGTTTCGGTGAACTGGTAGGCGAAAGCTGACCTAGATAGACGCAAACGTATCCTGAAGAGAGCTAGATGGGTCCTGAAACGGGCTTAGCATCTGTCGTTAAATGGTAAAACCCAGGTACGCCTTTTGGGTACCTGAGCTATCTCGGGATTAGTCTTCTTTTCAAGAGGACGTCCCCTAGAGCAAAGGCTAAGGTTTCTTAAGCTCCTTGTCTCGCGTTTACCCAGCATAGTCCGTGCCATTGGTCTCTTCGGGGGTGAAAGATCCCGGGTGGTTCAATCGGAAGGAGGCGTATTGGATTGGTTGGGGGCTCAGATCCAATGGATTTGGGGCCGTTAAAGTTTGGAAGACGGAATGTAATTGATTGGTCTGCAGACTACATTTGACTGTTTGTTGTCTTTAATTTATGACATTTTCTATGTTACTTTATGTTATGTACTTTGTTTATTTCTATTAAGAAAATCTTATTATTATATTTCAGTTTTTTCACAAAAATGGTTTCAAGCGAAAACATGTCGGAGCTTCAAAGTTCTTGCAATTTCAGTGAAAATTCTCACAATTTCCAGGGAAAAAGTGCCGAAAAGGGTATTCATTTGTGTTCTTTCTTGCAAAACAAAGACGATAAGGTAAGTGGTTTGTTACAAAATTCTATAAATGACTCGGGGGTACTTCCTCCAATACCGAAGCTAAACAACTTGGCTATAGTAACGGTCATTAAGCCTCTCGAGAGTCATAAATTATTCAGCTATTTTCTCCGTGAGTTTGTAAAAAAGTACTCAAACAGAGTGTTATTTAACTCAGTTAAGATTTTCGAGACCACAATCAAAATCTCGTTTGTTACTTCTGATCTGATGGAAGAGTACAATTCGTTTTTTTAAAAGAATCTAACCCAGTTGGGAACTATCGTTTTAAAGCCAATCCATGCTACTTTGAAAATATAGAACTTCCCCTCTCAGCTAGAGGAGGAGGACTTGAGCCTACTAAAGACATACAAACTTCATTCGGTGATGTTGATCAAGTCAAAAGCGGGAGTAGATCTCCCCATTGCGTTCTGCTTCGTTTACCTCGACTACGGTCTTATACTCACAAAGGCAGCTTTGAACCCCTTTCTGGGGTATAATTTGAGATTTACGTTGATCGATGAAGACACACTGACCTACCCCCACTGCAGGGGGGCGACCTGCTCGAATATGAAAACTTGCGGGGTTTGTGCGTCGGTATCCAGTGAAAGTATGCTAAAGGGGGTGAGATGCATGGCTCCCCCAGTCTGTCACAATTAAGCGGGAGACCACCCCGCGTAATCTAGGAGATGCAAGATTTTTAAAAATTACCAGCGCATGTTCTCCGGCCAGTCTCATATCTCTAAACCTTCGCATTTTTCTACTGTCACAGCGCCTGATAACAGGATGTCTAATATGGACATCTTACAGCTCATAGATTCTAATAAAAAATTTATACTTAATCAAATGGAGCGAATGATGGCGCACCTATTGATGGCCTTTTTGGGCTCTGCCACGGTGCCGGTGCCTCCGAAACTCAGTTTGCCAAACTCTAGGGGAACTTCATTTCCTAGGGAAATGAAGATATTGCCCTGGGGGTTCCGACCCTGGATAGGGCTAGTGGTGGGAAAAGCAACCTTCCCGAACCTAGCTCTGTCTAGGTTGGCTTCCCCCGTCTAACTTATCTAACACAATGGTGAGTAAACCTGTGCCTTTTTCACTGAATATACTTCAGTGGAATTCGGGAGGTGCTTATGCCCTTAGACTTTTATCTGGTAGAGACGCAGATGTTATAGTCCTTCAGGAGACGCGGTCTATCCGTCTCCTCCAGGACATTACTCGATTTATCCCCCAAAGCATATTTGTTCCTACTATACTCCGTACATAACTCCACCTCACACCTCTTCATCTCAAGGACTCTTGACCTTAGTTAAATGCTCATTACGGTCCTCCCTCATGCTAAATTACTCGTGTCCAGCCTTGTCTTGTTTGGTAGTTTCACTCGATAAGAACGGTAAACGCCTCAGTCTAGCCAATGTCTACATCCGTCCAGGGGAGATTCATAAGAACCGTGACCTACTGCATGGTATTATTGATAGCAGCAATACATGGTACTTGATGACTTCAACGACAGAACTGGTCGTTGGATTAATGCAGCACTCCACAGAGCCAAGAACGATTATCTTATTCACAAACAACCCTCCCCCACCTTTCATTGCACATCAACGAATTCACGCCTCGACTTATTATTACCCAATTAGAGTGGCTTTCTTCCAGGCAGCTATACAACGCTTCCCCCGAATTGGTAATGAGATTTTTACCTAATTTAATTCCTACCTCTCTTCGCAAGCCACCGCGTTGCTTTCGACAACCTATAATGGTCGCATTTTCAGTCCCATTCCGACAAAACTCAAGGTCCTAGCTAAACTACTGAACCTCCCTAATCTCTCTTCTTCCGCCAGACAGACCTCTCTCGAATGAATACTGGCGCACCAGATATTGGTTCCAGCTGAGTAGGGATAAGGGCGAGTATTGCTTCGTCTTTAACCCGTTCTCAGTCTTTTCCTGTCTAGGAAGATATTTAGGAAGGAGAAGTTTGTGTGTTGGAAGGATAGGGCTTTGGGTTGGATCGGTAGTATAGGCTTTAGAAATGTTTTGAAGGAATCACTAGCCCTACACAACTATGGAACCACGCAATCACCTCAACCAATCAGGCCTTGGGGAGACTTTAGGAGTAGAGACTTATCTGTCACAGATATTATCAACGACTGGGGGCCTTTTCCGGCACCTCCAAATCCGTTGCTTCACTCTGTTCTCGTGTCTGTAAGCTTTTGACAGCCAATCAAAGAAGGGAGGTGTCTCTCACAATGCTATTAGCCACCCCATTCGATGTGGCCGGCATCGATATTAGTAAAAGGATTTTTTACCAAAAAATATCCGGTCTCTTGTCCTAAAGACCTGCGGCCCATTTCGATTCAAAATTCCCTCGTCTCGATCTACGAAAAAGCGCTTGCGCGTAGAATCCGCGTTCATCTGAGTAGGCGAAACTTAATCCCACCTGGTTTCCATGGGTTTGTCATAAGTCGCTCGGTCCACTCAGCAGTTGGTGAAGTGCATCGGTTTTGTCAGGAGAACAGTCATCAACTCGCTGTGGCTGTTTTCCTTGATTTTTCCGCTGCATTTGACCGCATCTCCATTCCCTTTGTTATCTCTTCTCTCAGGTCCCTCGGGTTGCCTGCGAGAATTGTTAACAGGGTGGAGATACTGCTGTACACCAAGCGATTTTATTATGATGACGACCCTGATGCGCGTCAGTTCTACCCTATTACGGGCGTGCCTCAAGGCTCCCCTCTTTCTCCTATCTTATATCTTGCTGCTTCCATCATTCTATTCAAAATATTTAAACTTGAACAACGTCTAGTGGTGTACGCTGATGACACCACAGCCATGTTCATTGAACGCAGGTGCAAAGACGTAGTCTCGAACATCAGCCGCTTATTTTTCCGATTAAACGACCAGTTGCCCACGTCCAACCTTTTAATCTTATTTTAAATCCGCTAAATCGCAGGTGGTCGTCTTTCATGGCACCCCTGATAAGAAGTAAAACTTAAGAGATTAGCACTTTCTGCGCTCTTCTCCATTTTTGCCTCTGAACCACTCCCCACCTTCACAAGTCGAGTAAAATACCTGAGGTTCACCGTTTCGGTGAACTGGTCGGTGAAAGCTGACCTAGATAGACGCAAACGTATCCTGAAGAGAGCTAGGTGTGCTCTGAAACGGGCCCAGCATCTTTCGTTGAAAGGGAAAGCCAATGTGCGACTTTTGGGCACTTGGGCTATCTTGGAATTAGTTTTCTTTTCAAGAGGACGTCCCCTAGAGCAAAGGCTAAGGTTTCTTAAGCTCCTCGTCTCGCGTTTACCCAGCATAGTCTGTGCCATTGATCTCTTCGGGGGTGAAAGATCCCGGGTGGTTCAATCGGAAGGAGGCGTATTGGATTGGTTGGAGGCTCAGATCCCTATGGATTTGAGTCCATAAATGGAACGGAAGACTGTTGCAAACCGAAGAAAAAGGAGAAGATGAACTTATTTCTGTTTGACTAACTCATTTTTATCCCATTTATATTTTTTATTAATAAAATCTTTATTATTATATTTCAGTTTACAAAAACAAGCAGTAAAATAACCATGAGTCAGTAAAATATCCATGTGTGTAAACGTCGGAGCTCTTCAAAAGAACCCAGTTTTTGCAGCAAAAATGGAAGAAATCTCAATGGAACAAAGGGAAAAAGACATTGTTCAGGTAAAGTCATTGCCATACGTCGATTCTGTCAAGGTTAGTGATGTTTTAAAGTTTTCTGATATTGGGGAGGTACTTCCCGCATCCCTAAACTAGGGAACTTGATCATCATAACAGTAAATAAACCTATTCCACGACAGGAATTATTTAACGTTTTTTACGTTCTTTTTGTTTGGATTTTACAAACAGAATAGTATTTAACAGTGTAAAATGTTATCCTACGGAGATAAAGGTTTCATTTCGTTCGTCCGAGCTAGCCAATAGTTATATGGAGTTTTTTAAATTTAAACTTACTGAGTACCGTGAACTGACTGCGAAGCCAATTGTTGCTACGCTGAAAATAACTTATATTCCCTGTTTTTGGATGACAAAGATGTTGTAACTTTGCAATGATCGTTCGGTATCTCTTAGTTCCGATCTATAATGAAGAGGGATAGGAACCCCATCCTGTAGGCTTCTGTACAGCTCCTGTCGATATCGCCGAGTGTTTAGCGAAATCCAAATGCAATCCCTTCTTGGGTTTTAATATTCGCTTTACTGTTATAGATAAAGACGAGTTTACATACCCCCACTTAAGTAGGTGTCACAAATGGGGCATCATGCCTACAGTTGCAGTGGGACCCCCTACTGCGGGGTTTGTGGCTCGGCAAGCTGCTGCTCAATTTAATCTGGCATTCGCTGCACCGCTACCCCTTCTTGCCCGAACTGTTAAAGCAGTCATCCTGCCTGAGCAGGAAGTGTATCCTCTTCAAAAGTTACAAAAATACCTTCATCAAGCCGCATCCTAAGACCACAGTATTATACGCAAATGTTGCCTCCTCTCGGATGGAGGATTCTGAGATCATGCGCATGTTGGATCTTATCATTGATGAATCCTACAAAAAACGGAAAGGCTAGTACAGATGGACTTGGGAGTTATGGTTAAGAATCCAACAGTTCCAGCTGCTATAGCTGTGCCTGAATCCAAGAAGAGGGGGCCTTGGCCGATACAGTTCCCCCTTTAAAGATCGGCAAGATGATTCAGGGCAGAAAAGATAGGGGAAATGAAGATATTGCCCAGGAGCAAGTACCGACCCTGGATAGAACTAGTGACAAAGGGGGGAGGATTTCTCCCTGCACCTAGATCTGTCTAGGTAAGCAATCCCCCATCCAACTAATCCATCACAATGCAGTGCACTCGTGAGCCTTTTTCACTAAATATACTTCAGTGGAATTCGGGAGGTGCTTCTGCCCTTAAACTTTTATCTGTTAGAGACGAGATGTTATAGTCCTTCAGGAGACGTGGTCTATCCGTCTCCCCCTGGACATTACTCGATTAATCCCAAAGCATATCAGTTCTCATTATACTCCGTACATAACCCCAACTCACTCCTCTTCTTCTCAAGGACTTTTGACCTTAGTTATGTGCTTCTTAAGGTCCTCCTTTCTATTAAACTACTCGTGTCCAGCCATGTCTTGTTTGGTTGTTTCACTCTGTAAGAACGGTAAACGTCTTAGTCTAGCCAATGTATACATACGTCCCGGGGAGATTCACAAGAACCGTGACCTCCTGAATGGTATTATTGATAGCGGCGTCGACATGATACTTGGAGACTTCAACGACAGAACTGGTAGTTGGATCAACGCTGCACTTCGCAGAGCTAGGAACGGTTATCTTATTCATAAACCACCATCCCCTAGCTTTCATTGCACATCAACAACTTCTATCCTCGACATTTTACTGCTTCACTCGAGGAGGTTGCTTAAACCCCTCTGTACGGAGCAGTCGCGCCAACAATTGTCCACCTCTCATGACCTAATTCGTTGGAGAATTGAGAAGGATACGTTGCTTAGAAGGAGGTTTCACTTTGATCCGGTCAGAGTGGCCCTCTTTCAAGCGGCTATCCAACTCTTTTCCCGAATAGTTAATGAGAGTCTTACCGAATTTAATACATACCTCATTTCGCAAGCTAAGGCGATTTAATCGACTACCTATAACGGTCGCATATACAACCTCACTTCGACGAAACTCAAGGTCCTAGCGAAACTGCTTAACCTCCCTAATCTCTCTGTTTTTGCCAGACAGGCTCTCTCGAATGAATACTGTAGCACTAGATATAGGTTCCAGCTGAGTAGGGATAGGACGAGTATTGCTCGTCTTAATCCTTCTCAGTCTTCCTTTAGAAAGATTTTCAAGGAGAAGTTTGTTTGCTGGAAGGATAAAGCATTGGGTTGGGTAGGTAATATAGGCCTTGATAAAGTTTTGGAGGAGTCACTAGCCTCACAAAACAATAAAGCCATTCAATCACCTCAACCAATCCCGCCCTGCTGTAACTTCAGGAGTAGGGATCTATTTGTTACGGATATCCTTAACTCCTAGGGTCCACTCCCGGGCACCTCCAAATCCGTCGCTCCACTTTCTTCTCGGGTCTGTCAGCTTTTGACAGCTGATAAGAGAAGTGAGGTGGCCGTCACAATGCTTTTAGCATCACCATCCGATGTATCAGGCATCAATATTAGTAAGTGAGTTTTTATACCTAAGAAAAATCTTGTTTCACGCCCTAAAGATCTGCGACCCATTTTGATTCAAAATGCCCTCGTGTCGATTTACAAAAAAGCGCTTGCGCGTAAAATCCGCGATTATCTGAGTAGGCATAATTTAATTCCTCTAGGATTTCATGGGTTCGTCAAAGGTCGCTCGGTCTATTCAGCAGTATGTGAAGTGGAACATTTTTGTCAAGAGAATAGCCATCGTTTAGTTGTGGCTGTTTTCCTTGACTTTTCTGCTGCATTTGACCGCATCTACATTTCCTTTGTGATCTCTCCTCTCAGGTCCCTCGGGTTGCCTGCTAGAATTGTGAACAGGGTGGAGATTCTGCTGTACACCAAGCGATTTTACTATGAAGATGATCCTGATACGTGTCAGTTCTACCCTATTACGGGTGTGCCTCATGGTTCTCCACTTTCTCCTATCCTGTATCTTGCTGTCTCCATTAACCTATTCAAAATATTTGAACGCGAACAACGTATTTGTGGTGTATGCTGATGACACCACAGCCTTATTCTCTGGACACAGGTGCAAAGACGTAGTTTCTGACATCAGCCGTTTCTTTTAAAGATTAAAAGACCAGCTTCACAAATCTAATCTTATTTAAAACTCCGCTAGATCGCAGGTAGTTCTCTCTTTCATGGCACCATTGCTACAAAGCAAAAACTTAAGAGATTAGCACTATCTGCGCTCTCCTCCATATTTCCCTCTGAACCAATCCCCACCTTCACAAGTCGAGTAAAATACTTGGGTTTCACCGTTACGGTGAACTGGTCGGCGAAAGCCGACCTGGATA
This sequence comes from Pomphorhynchus laevis, assembly GCA_012934845.2. Taxonomy (NCBI): domain Eukaryota; kingdom Metazoa; phylum Acanthocephala; class Palaeacanthocephala; order Echinorhynchida; family Pomphorhynchidae; genus Pomphorhynchus; species Pomphorhynchus laevis. The sequence goes on along the minus strand of WNNJ02000152.1, from coordinate 8,965 downwards.
TACTTAAACGTATCCTGAAGAAAGCTAGGTGGGCCCTGAAACGGGCTCAGCATCTATCGTTGAAAGGGAAAACCCAGGAGTGCCTTTTGGGTACCTGGACTATCTCGGGATTAGTCTTCTTTTCGAGAGGACGTCCCCCAAAGCGGGGACTTTTGTTTATTAAGCTCCTCGTCTCTCGTTTATCCAGCATAGTCCTCACCGATTGGATTCTTCGGGGGCGAAAGACCCCGTGTAGTTTAGTCGGAAGACGGTGTGTTTGATAGGTTGGGGGCTCAGATCCCCCTGGATCTGAGCAATTTGATGCAATCCTTCATTGCATCAAATTGCAATTTGATGCAATGAAGAAAGGGAAGGCTCAAGAAAGAATTTAATGAGTTGTTCTGTCTTACTAACACTCTAACATGTCTGTTATGTCTTTTTTCATTTGTTTTCTGATATAATAAAATCTTTATTTATTTATGATATTTTGATTTTTAAATAATATAATTGAGCAAATCAAACGCATGTCAGTGGCAATTATCGGAAAATCAAAGCGCTTAATGGAAACAATTATTCCTGCTACAGGTAAAAATGTAAGTGGTGTTTCTTCTCAGTTTTTGGTCATGAGCATGGAGGGAGAACTACCTCCTGTGCCAAAATTGGTAAACCTTGTTATAGTGAAATTTCTACAACCTTTCGAAATACAGAACCTTTTTAATAAGTTGAGAGAGTTCACTGTTGCTTACAAAAATAGAATTTTATTCAATAAGATATTTTGAGTCTGAGGTTCGCATTTCCTTCTGCAACTCAGATATCGCGGCAGCCTATTTGGAATTTATCGAGAAGAACTTAACAGATTACGGAACAACAACTTTCAAGTCTATTCAGGCTTCTTTAAAAATAAGCAATTTTTCGCCCTTTATGTCAGAGGGAAATTTAACGGCTCTAGAATCTACTTATAAATTTCAAAATATACGTTGTATCACGGGCATAAACGGCCTGCCACCATTACCAATTGCATTTTGCTCAACGTCGGTTGACCAGGCTGAATGTCTATCAAACAGTACATGTAACCCCCTTCTGGGACACAATTTGTCATTCACACTTATAGACTCTGACCACCTGACGTACTCCCATTTTAATGGATGTCATTAATGGGGGCATTGGGCTTCTAATTGCGAACGGACCCGGACATGTGGGTCCGCTCGCAATGTCATTCGGGGAAGTGTGTATTGCCTCCCCATTGTTCTAGCTGCGGCGGTGAACATCCTGTATGGTCCAGAAAATGTAGCTACTTTAAAGACTACAAGTGGATAACCCTGCAAGACGGCCAATTTCGCTGATGGCTGCTCGGCTAATAGATCTACCGATATTACAATGACAAACTCAGATATCATTAAGTTTATAGATGCTAAGCACCAAGCAAATATGAACGAAAGGATAATGGCTGGGAAGTAGCGACAGCCTCCTTGAGAAATGAAGATAAGGCCGGTGGCCAAATTACTTCTTCTAGTATGGCCGGTTGTGATAAGGGCAGCCTTCCCACCTCTAGTCTGGGCTAGAGGGGGCATCCCACTCCAGCTGACGTAACACAATGGGAAGTAATCGAGAGACTTATTCACTGAATATCCTTCAGTGGAATTCGGGAGGTGCTTCTGACCTTAGCCTTCTATTTGATAGAAATACACATTTTATAGTCATTAATTAGACGCAGTCTATCCGTCTCTTCCAGGATATTACTCAATTTATCTCTAAGCATATTTACACCCAATTTACTCCGTACAAAACCCCTCCTCACTCCTCTTCATCTCAAAGTCGTAAACACCTAGTTAAATGATCCTTAAGATCATACCTCCTTTTAGACTATTCTTGTCCAGCCTGTCTTGGTTAGCTATATTACTTTGTAAGAACGGTAAACGTATCAGTATAGCCAATATTTATATCAGACAAAAGGGAAATTCACAAGAACCGTGAGCTCCTGGAACGTATTTTGGGTAGTGGCTATGACATGTTACTCGGTGACTTCAACGACAGAACTGGTCGTTGGATTAATGCAGCCATCCGCAGAGCCAGAAACGACTACCTTATCCCCCACCTTTCATTGCTCAACAACCAATTCTCTCCTCGACATTTTACTGCTTCATAAGATATGATTATTGAAACCCATCTGCACTGAGCAGTCGCGTCAACAACTGTTCACCTATTATGACATGATTCGCTGGAGTATTGATGAAGATACGTTGCTTAGAAGGAAGTTTCACTTTGATTCCATCAGAGTTGCCTTCTTTCATACGGCTATCCAACTCTTTCCCAGAATTGGTAATGAGAGTTTGACCAAATATAATGCCTACCTCTCTTCGCAAGCTACCGCGTTTCTTTCGACTACCTATAAGGTCGAATATACAATCCCACTCCAACAAAACTCAAGGTACTAGCTATAATGCTACACCTTCCTAAGCTCTCTGTTTTCGCCAGGCAGGTCCTCTCGAAAGAATGTTGGAGCACTAGATATAGGTTTTAGCTGAGCAGGGATAGGGCGAGCATTGCTCACCTTAACCTTTCTCAGCCTTTCTTTTGGAAGATATTCAAGAAGGAGAAGTTTGTCTGTTGTAAGGCTGAATTGGTAGTATAGGCCTTGATAAAGTTTTAGAGGAGTCACTATCCCAACATAATTACGTAGCCACTCAATCACTCTAACCAATCCCGCCTTGGTGTGACTTCAGAAGCGGGGATCTATCTGTTACAGATATCCTTAACTCCTGGGGGCCACTCCCCGGCACCTCCAAATCCCACGCTCCACTCTCTATTCATGTCTGTTAGCTTTCGACAGCCAGTCAAAGAAAGGAGGTCGTCATCACAATGCTATTAGCCTCCCCATCCGACATCGCTGGCATAAATATCAGCCGTCGGGTATTTTTACGTTTATAAGAAATCGATTACATGTCCTAAAGATTTGCGACCCATTTCGATTCAAAACTATCTCATCTAAATTTACGAAAAAGCGCATGCGCATAAAATCCGGGACCATATACTTAGGCGAAATTTTATCCCACCAGGTTTTCATGGGTACATAAAAAATCGCTCGGTACATTCAGCATCAGCTGAAGTGCATCAGTTTTGTCGGGAGAATAGTCATCAACTCGCTGTGGCTGTTTTCCTTGACTTTTCTGCTGAATTTGACCGCATTTCCATTCCTTTTGTTATCTCTTCTCTCATGTCCCTCCTCTGGAAGTCGTTACAAATATGTAGTCTCGGACGTCAGCCGTTTATTTTTAAGATTAAAAGACCAGTTAACCAAATCAAATCTTATTTTGAACTCTTCGAAATCGCAGGTGGTCGTCGTTCATGGCGTCCCTGCCATCAAGAAAAATTGAAGAGACTAGCACTCTCAGCTCTATCTTCCATATTTACTAATCAACCACTCCCTACCTTCACAAGTCGAGTAAGAAACCTAGGGTATTTTACTTTATAGCTGACCTTGATAAACTCAAACGTATTCTGAAGAGAGCTAGGTGGGCCCTAAAACGCGCTCAGCATCTGTCATTGAATTGGAAAACCTAAGTGAGATTCTGGGGTACTTGGGCTATCTCGGGATTAGTCTTCTTTTCCAGAGGGTGTCACCCAGAGCAAAGACTAAGGTTTCTCAAGCTCCTAATCTCGAAATTACCAAGCATAGTCCGCCTCGATTGGATTCTTCTGGGGTGAAAGACCCCGGGTGGTTCAATCGGTGGGAGACGTGTTGGATTGGCTGAAGGCTCAAATCCTGCTGGACCTGAAGCCGTAATATATATGGAGACTAAAAATTGATTTCTTTTTTGACTTCATGACCTACGTGTTTTTCTTGTATTTTTAACTTAATAGATTTTTATCGGTTAAATAGTGTTTTAAGAAAATCTTTATTTATTTATTTTCAAATGTTTCGCAAGTGATCAATTTATTAAAATATCATAATTCTGACATTTTGTAAATATTGTTGTAGTTGCTGCTGCTAGAAAGTTTTGCGACGCAATTCACCTAAACGTGCCTACGATTTAAATTTGTGTAATTTATTTTAACTCCTAATTATCTTATTATAAGTATGTACATGCAGAGCGATGTTTTAGCATCATTTAATATCCTAATTCCATTTAAGCGAGAAATAACAGATGTCACCTAGCAAGTATTGCGGATGTCAAGTACGTTGAGCTTCGAATGGAAAATGAACAGAACTTCATAATGAAAACATCCAGAAATTTTATAAAATAATTCAAATATGTTAAGATAATATTATATATCTCATAGCTCACTAACGATGAATTACTAATGAGGAATATTTATTTATCTCGATTGAATATATAATTCAAATGATTTACACGAAACCAAGTCAAACGTAAGTATAGTTCCTAGCCTACTTTTATACACGTAAAATACAACATCTTTACAAAACGTATCATTGTAATACCCAGTGATATTATTCTTTTACAATTCAATACCACCGCTGATTTTGTTGAACACAGAAGAATGTCGTGAAAATATTAAAAATATTTTCGTTTTTGATAATTCTTGTAAATTTACCACAAGAAAAAGAGAAAAAATCGTTCATTTAAAAAAGGTCATTTTAATCTGTGAAACGTAAGGATGCTATTCTACTTTCTTATTTAATCCTAAACATGTGTTTGCAAACTAGTTTCACATAATAATGGCCTGCTCTGGAAATCTATTTCGAAAATGGTTAGACCGATAAGGAGTCTATAAATTCGCAGGAATGTTTCGTGCAATTTTATAACGACTTGCTGGATTCTCTATAACCCATCCAAGTATTACAGCATGTTGAAACGTTAGTGTTCAGTGCCTGCACCATAATGATCCACTGAGTACTAACGTCGGCGCAGGATGATGCTAGTAGTTAGGTCGTGTTGAAACTGGTTCGTGATAATATTCGTACACTAGTTTGCAGAGACACGTTTAGGATTAAAAAGGAGAGCAGTATAACATACTTTCGTTTCACAGATTAAAATGACCTGCTCTGAAAATCTATTTTGATAATATTAAACATGATAATACATTTAATAATGGAATTTTACGAATTACCCTTATTATGTAACGATATTGGTTTTCTTCAAAATCATTAAAGTAATTTAATAGATACATATTTTAACTAGATTACTATTAAAATAAAATCAAAAAGAAAATATAAAATATATAAATCAACAAAATATTATTAAAAATAAATTTCAACTCTTAGGCGAAAAATTTTATAGATGGAAATACCCAATGTTGAAATTTGAAATTGGAACTAGGATTCTGTAAGTAACACCGCCAGTACATAGTCTCTGAGGAGTCTGAGTGTATCGATGCCCGTAGATTATTCATGAATAGACGATATTATAGCAGATTTTAAATGTTAAATCACCAAATGTGAAGAAGCAAAAATTAAAATAGTAGAATATATATATCTAGAAAATTATGTTGTGCGGACCAAAGATTGATCAATAATTTGAATCTGTAAAGATAAGAACAGTACGCAAAAGCAAATTGTTATTTTATATTTTACGTTTCACCCACTAGAGGTTTCTTTCCAATATTGTTATCAGTTTAATAATCATAATCAGTAATCAGTTGAATAATCTGATTATTCAAGTGATTACAATATTGGAAAGAAACCTCTAATGGATGAAACGTAAAATATAAAGAGACGAGTTGCTTATGAGACCTGTTCGTAACTGTATATATATTATTTTTATATTTTTTATTTATATATAGGCTAAGCGAAATAAGTTATAAATACGCGTGTACTATATTAATATTTCCCTGTCGCACCAAACGCAGATAAAATATAATTACTGTGTGTATATGAGAATAACTTGCAAATTATAATAAAGCAAACGTATAATTTGATGTGTTGTGCTCATATTTTAAGTTATTGATTATAAAATTGACAATAATTTCAGTTCGTATTATAAGTTACTGCTGATTATTAAATTGGCAATAAGTTACTGCTGATTATTAAATTGGCAATAAGTTAATTCGTGCCGATACAATGATAATACTGTACATCTTTGTTACAGCTGGCATACTTCTAAACGTAGACTTATATTGCCTGTATAAGAAAAGTTTGTTTTCTGAACTGTAAATGCTTGTTTTGATATATAGTCTACCAGAAACAAATATACGTACACAATACCATAACAAGTTTCACCACAGAACAGACATATGGTACATTAGCTATATAGTGATGTCGTGACTAGCAGCATTAGCAGATAGTTGAACCAGTCTTATTTTTTCGACAATCGAATAATCTGCCTTTGTCAGATAGTAACTTTGTTTGATAGCACATGCGAATATATCTAATTATATCATTTTAAATGTATAATTTACACTGTAATTCATTTGTAGCAACCTTTTTATTACACTTTACATGGAACTTGTATAAAATTTACAAAGTGTATGCTGTGAACATCTTTAAAATGCTTCCTAGTTCATTACTACAATCATAAGCCTTTAGACAGACAAGCTTGTAGTACCATCCTGTAGTAACATTAAACATGAGTATATGAAATTTATTGTTGGATTTATATCTGTTGCCATGGCACCGTGTAAATATTTTGGCTTTAAAATCACCATTGTCTTCATAAGATTAAGGATTGGATTAAGAGAAGTTGCCTCCATCTGCCGTCTTTACTGGCACTTCTAAATTTAAAAGGCTGTGAATTCTATTTAAATATATTTAAGAATGTCCTTCAGAGAACACGATTGACTCAGAAACAGACTTTACGTCTGTAATTAAGAGAGGTAGTTCAAATGAATATTTGCAGTATTTGCGCATCTTGGGATTCGTATTCGTTACTAGAGAGTTATACGTAAAGAATAGGGTCAGGTTTCTTAATTTATTATTCACAACTACCAACCATTGTGCGACTATTGTGACCATACATTTAGATGCTCAAAATTGAAACTGGCTGGCTCAGTCGGAAGGTGTCGTTTTGTGCTTTCCATCGAATATTTGATTTTATTTCAAACAGGTCATGAATGGTAACACGATCACTATTCTAGAAAACCTACATGTTCGGATTAATTAATTAAACTTGTGTTTATGTTTTAAGTCATTATTTTCAAGGCGATAAAATGCACGAAACATCCATTCGACTTTATAGATAGCAATTTATCGATTCAATGAAAGATCTATTATATTGATAATGCAATAAGTGAATGCTTTTAATACTTGATACCTCGTGTTTTGATTTGCAAATAGATTTTCTTTATATCCACATTTGTAGGGTGGACTGTTCAATTTACCACGTTTTTGCAATAAGCATTTCTCTTCTGGTGTAAGCGAGTTCAAGCAATGGGATTTCAGCAAATTCACAAATTTTCTGCCGGTAGACATTAAGCTCTATAACACTTTGCTACCTTTCCAAAAGAGGACAGTCTTTTAAAATTAACATTTTTACACTATTACTGAGATGTCAATTAGGCTTTTCTTCTAGATTTATAAGGCGAATGTAAAAAACCGACTAGATATTAAACATAATTATATGAATTGAACTTTTTAAATTCGGACTATTAGCAACATTTCGTAATTGTGGTGATGATTGTATTTTTACCAATCGAATTAATAACCAGGTAACTGAGTCTATACGTATTTTATACGATATATAAATAGAAATAAAGATAAATAATAAATAATAATAAATAATTGTTATAAGATTTTATACAATTTATATTTATGTCAAGTTTAAATTTAAAATTTAAATTTAAAATAAAAATCAATTTTTATGAGTTGACTAATAAATAGCATATGATGTAACAGAATATGGATTGTAGGTCATCAGGAGGAACTGCCATGTTATCATGTTTCGAGCCCTATTCTTCGACCTAACATAGCAGCGGGGCCAAACACGTGCTAATGACGTATTTCATTTGATAAAATTTGATTTATACAAAATATTTGATTTATACAAATACAAAGTATATTATTATCCATCCATTAAATTTTTTCTCTTGCACATCTTTATAGTCAAATCAATGCAATATTTTTAAGCGTCAGTGTATTTTAAATGTGAATAATATTCGCAACGTTAATCATTTTGTGCTAAACGTTTATAACTACTATATTCTACCTGAAGATAGCTAGGAAGAAAGCTATAAGACGGGATCAACATCTGTCATTAAGAGGGAGTGCTTATGTGCGCATCTGGTGCAGCCGGGCAATCTCAACATTATTCTTCTTCTCTAGAGGACGTCTCCCAGAGCAAAGAATAAGTTTCCTGAAGCTCCTCATATCTAGACAACCAACCATTCAGAACTAATAGATTGAATCCTCATGTGTGTGAGATATCCTGAGTTGTTAAGTCGGAAGGCGGCGCGTTGGTGTATGCTGGTGGTCCCTGAGCCAACTGAATTACGTTTGAAGATTGTGGTGAAAAGATAAACTTAGACAACGGTTGTTTTTTGTTGTTTTTTAAGTTCAAATATGTTATTAGCTGCATGTTATTTTTAGTAAAAGAATATATTATTAATGTTTATTATTGCTGTGTTTTATGTATTATGTCTCAGTTGCTGTGCTACATGTTAAAAGGCAGAGTGGTTTTAAAATGCCTCTTCACTATTATTAATATTTTAGAAATTTACTACGATTGAACTCGGTTTCATTGGCGGTCATATTTTTGCTACACTTTGTATAGAACAAATGCACCTATAAAATATAAAAACATATTTGCTATACACCTAACGCCCAGTTCTAAACGGTTATACTTCATATAACCGTACAGGTTTTGTGGCGGCAGATGTCTCCCAGGCATTATGAATTAATATACGTTCACATTGTAGTATCTTTTTTACCATTACAGCTCAACAAATTGCTTGCAGACAAAAGATAAAGGCTTACCATTGAAGGGTAAGCAGAAATGCGCATATGGGTGCGAAGATAAAATTCAATTTACCAAACTTAAAAAATTTAAGTTTGAATAAAGTAATAAAGTTTATTTTAAGTAATAAATATTATTAT
>WNNJ02001513.1:0-70938 GCA_012934845.2 Pomphorhynchus laevis | reverse complement strand
TATATATATATATATATATATATATATATATATATATATATATATATATATAATATTGATCTTCATGATCCCATACGAAACTATATATTACAAAAATTTTTAATAAAACAATACATCCAGTACGAATAACACTCAAGATTTCATAACGGCTTTTATTTTTTTTAAGAATTTTAAGCGTTAGATATTAGTTGATGAATATTTTTGTAATATTTGATATTATTTGACATAATTTTTAACAAACCTTAAAATATGATGAATGAAATCAGCTTACTGAGTCTACGTACTTTATAAATAATGCTCAAATAAAGCATCCTAATTTTTCTTCGATTAGTTAGACATTAAATTTTAAATATTTAGTTATGTTAAATATATAGTTATTTTAAATATTTAGTTTAAATATTTAGTTATTATTAATAAAATCTTGTGTTTATTTGTAATTTTATTTATTTATAAATAAAATGTTTATTTATAAATAAAATGTTTATTTATAAATAAAATGTTTATCTGTAATTTTATTTATTTTAAATATTTAGTTTAAATATGACATATCTAAATATTTAGTTTAAATATTTAGTTAAATATATAGTTATTTTAAATATTTAGTTTAAATGTTTAGTTATTATTAATAAAGTCTTGTATTTATTTGTGATTTTATTTATTTTAAATATTTAGTTTTAATATTTAGTTAGTATTAATAAATTCTTGTGTTTATTTGATTTACAATAAATGATTTTTTAAATAAAAAAATATTATATTATTAATCTAATATTTTAATTAGATAATAATATCTAATATTACAAATATGGTTTATTATTATTTTTTAATAATTTTGAATTTGTGCGTAAAACACGTTTTTGCTCAATGTTAATCCTAGTCTGTTTTCATTTAAGATGCCATTAAATAAATTTAATAAATCTAATGATAGTTCACAGAACGTGAATGATGAACGTAACATCAATGATGAATATAAAATATGGAAAAAGAATTGTCCATTTCTATATGACCTCTTAATTACGAATGCACTTGAGTGGCCGAGTTTAACATGCCAGTGGCTGCCGAATATAAGCAACGATGTTAGTAATGATATTCAAAGAATAATAATAGGAACGCACACATCTGACGAACAAAATCATTTAGTTTTGGCCTCTGTAACAATCAACGAAAATAGCGGGGATTCAAATGCCTTGCATGACTCTAGTCAGTACGATTCAGACGTTAACGAATTAGGTGGTTTTGGCCATTGTGGTGGCAGATTTAAAATTGATCTTAGAATTAATCACGAAGGCGAAATAAACAGAGCACGATACATGCCTCAAAATCCATGCGTAATTGCAACGAAAACTCCCACCAGTGATGTCCTTCTCTTCGAAATCACAAAGCACTCAAATCGTCGTGAAATACCTGGAAAATGTAATCCGGAATTAAGACTGAAAGGACATAGTAAAGAGGGATACGGACTATCATGGAATCCAAATATAAACGGACATCTGCTAAGTGCTTCAGATGATCAAACGATTTGTCTGTGGAATGTAAATGCAAATCATAACGAATCCCGTTGTATGGACGCTCATACTATATACAGAGGGCATACGTCTGTTGTTGAAGACGTAGCTTGGCATAATTTGCACGAAACTGTTTTCGGATCAGTAGGTGACGATCGACGTCTATTAATGTGGGATACGCGCAGTAATAATACTGACAAACCTAGTCATATCATTGAGGCCCATCAATCAGAAGTAAACTGTCTTTCATTCAGTCCATATTCCGAATTTACTTTAGCAACCGGTTCTGCAGATCAGACAGTTGCCCTGTGGGATATGAGAAACTTTAGATTGAAATTACACAGTTTTGAATCGCATTCTGACGAGATTTTCCAAGTTCAGTGGTCACCACATCAAGAAACAATACTCGCTAGCAGTAGTACCGATCGCAGAGTAATTATATGGGACTTAAGCCGTATAGGTAATGATCAATCTCCAGAGGATTTTGAAGATGGACCCCCGGAAATGATGTTCATTCATGGCGGTCATACAGCCAAAATATCTGATTTCTGCTGGAACCTCGAAGAACCTTGGTTAATTGCATCTGTCTCGGAAGATAATATTCTGCAAGCGTGGAAAATCGCTGATGCTATTTATGAGGATGAAATTTTTTCAAATTGTAACACTGTATCTGAAGAAGATAATAAAAAATAATGGATTTTAAATCAAGATTTAAACAAATTGAGTGAAAATATAAAGTGAAATATTTGTTTTAAATTTTAAAAGGATTATTTGATCTCAAACTTTTTTTTCGCATTAACTTTCTAAGAATTGAGGAAAATCAAAATATGAAGTGTTAGAATGTGGAAAATTATCTGCTTCAACTGCAAATTGTCTTCCTCGTGAAGAGCAAGAAATATATTTGAAATTACAGTTGACGCAAATTAACAAATCAACACAGCTTACAACTATCGCAGAGAATATTACGAATACTATACAGACCTTTGAGGCACGCTAAGAATTATCGAAAGCGGCATAGTTGTGCATAATTGGCACGAGGACAAAATTTGGCAACGTTTTGAATTGCATTTTTTGTTAGAGTTTATTTGTCATTTTAAATATTTTTTTTAAATTCAAGAAGTGAACCATTCACAAGAATTCAAAAGAATATTTATTATTAGATGTTTCGAATGTACTCAGCAGTACTTTTCAATCTAAAAGATAAGAAAACAAGTTAATCAAAATAAAATAACAAACTGACTAAATAATATAAAGGTCAAGAGTCTTCAATACGTTCTACAGCCATTTTTGCGTCCCCATACATGCAACAAGCGCTTCAAGATTAGTATCACGGCTATGGAATCCCACTGTCTGCATTTGTACGAGTTCGGATGCATAAAGTTGTTCTTGAGTTTAGTTTGGTTGTTGATTTGTCGGATGATGTTGCTGGGGATGAAGACGATCAAATGGTTGAAACAACGAATCAAATCAACTAACTGAGTCTATGTATTTAATATAATTATAAAAAACATAATAATGCTAAATCAAAATTTAATAATTAAATAATAAAATAAATAATTGTTTTTAGACTTTTTTCTTTTCTTTTTTCATATTTTCCTATGTGATCAGTTGAAACAGCCATTTGGCTATAACTTGTAATGCTAATAACTAATAATATTATCTCCATATATAAAGACCACTACATGGAGAAGCAACTTTACAGAGTATTACATTAAGAGTATTACAGAGTATTACATTTTCGTGAATGATAATCTTTGATTTACCAAAAACTATAAAAGTGTAATCAATTAACAAAACATAATAATGCTAAATCAAAATTTAATAATTTAATAATAAAATAAATAATTGTTTTTAGATTTTCTATAATTTAAATCAAGTTAAAAAATTGAAATTTAAAATAAAAGTCAATTTATATGAATTTACTAATAAATAACAGACGTTGTATCAGAATAAGGATTAAATATAATCAGGAGGAACTGCTATGCTATCGGGTTTCGATCCTGATTCCTCGATCCATCATAGTAGCGGGGTCAAACACGCGCTAATGACGTATTTCCACTGATTAAATTAGATTATCTTTATGTATCTATAAAAAATTTCCGCTTATGAGTTTAAATTTATTTTTAATAGCATTTCTTGATTTATATATATTATTATTTTATAATATATATTTTACTTCTTCTTCTTCTTAGCGTTTATCCCGTATGACGGGGTCCGCTTGCCACGATCGTTGACGCCAAAATGCCTTCTTTGCTGCGTCTTTGGGCGTGAGTCCGACCATTTTCATGTCCTTAAGAAGGGTATCCATCCATCTTTTCTGTGGTCTTCCTATTGGTCTCTTTCCGTCGACCTCGATTTGAAATGGTGCCTGCGCTAATGTGTTCACGTCTGCCCTCATTACATGTCCATACCATCGCAGCCTTGATTCTCTCAGTTTGGCTGCTATGGGTGCTACGCCAAATCGATTGCGGATGTCTTCGTTACGGACATGATCTAGGCGAGTCTTTCCTGCGATCCACCTTAGCATTTTGGTTTCCATGCATCCAAGCTTACGTTCTGCTTCTGCTGTCATTGCCCAGCACTCAGCACCGTACATTGCTACAGGCCGTATTACGCTTCTGTAGAACTTCGATTTGAGTTTGTCTGACATGCGTTTGTCGCACAAAACTCCAGTGGCTGCTCTCCATTTTGTCCAGCTTGCGTTGATGCGAGTGGTGACGTCTTTTGCCACTCCTCCTGTGCTGGAGATGACTGATCCCAGATATTTGAACGCAGTTGTCTTTGGCAGAAGCACGCCATTAACTGATATGCTTACATCTTCGTTCTGGTTCGTCGTCATGTACTCTGTTTTGGCTGTGTTCAGTTTCAGTTTCTTATGAGTTTAAATTTATTTTTAATAGTATTTCTTGATTTATATATATTATTATTTTATAATATATATTTTACTATTTTATATTATCTTTAATATTTTAAAATATGTATCTTTTTTAATATCAAAATTTAATAATTTAATAATAAAATAAATAATTGTTTTTAGATTTTTATAATTTAAATCAAATTAAAATAAAAAATTGAAATTTAAAAAGTCATTTTTATGAATTGACTAATAAAAAACAGACGTTGTATCAGAATAAGAATTAGAGGTCATCAGGAGAAACTGCAATGCTATAAGGTTTCGGTCCCCGTTCCTCTACCCAACATAGCAGCGGGGCCAAATACATGCTAATGATGTATTTCCTCTGATAAAACTATCTAGTATCTTATTCTAATACAAAGTATATTATTTATTATCCATAAAAATTTGCCACTTAAGAGTTTAAATTTATTCTTTATATTATTGTGTTGATTTATATATTTTACTATTTTCCGCTTAATGTTATTTTTATAGTAACCTAGTTTAAAATATGCATCTATTAAATTATTCAAATGATTTTGAAGAAAGCCAATATCATTACATGTTGCAATTCTTAAAATTTCGTTATTTAATGTATTATATTTTATATTATATGGTATGCATCAATGCTCTTGCAAAAATATGTTTCTTGTAAATTTAAATATGTCATCTTTACGATATAAATTAATAGTAGTTTTAGTTAACGTAAATTTAATGTTCATATCTAGATATACACCTTTATCATTAATATTGGTTTTGTTAAGAATAATGCTTTTTGGATAAATTTGTTCACTAATTTAATAAAAATTATTAGAATGAATGGGAAGTAATCAAAAGCCTTTTTCACTGAATATCCTTCAGTGGAACTCGGGAGGTGCTTCCGCCCTTAGCCTCCTATCTGTAGAGATGCAGATGTTATAGTCGTTCAGGAGACGCGGTCTATCTGCCTGCCCCAGGAGACGATACATAATATATGTATCGAAACATATATTTTATATATCTATATTGTTTAGATTTAGTTTTTACACAGTTATGAACAAATTTATATTCTATAAAGCTTAAAAACAAGTCAGCTATAATTGGGCTACTATTACCACCCATTGGAACACCTTTTACTTGTCTAAATATAGATGTCCCTACTTTTAAATAATTTTGATTTATCAAAATATTTGAAGATTCTATTAATTCAATTCTATCCATATATTTATATTTACTTGATGGTTTAATTTTTGTTAGATAGGCGTTATAATTATTATAACATATATATGTATATCTTTTTCCGAATATAAGATCAATTAATTTCACTAACGCTTCTTTAATATCTACTAAATCTAGATTTGTATAAAGCGTACTAAAATCGTATGTTTTTATATTTTGAAAATTTATTGCTTTTGTCTGTTCTAAAAATTCTTTTGTAGAATTAATGCTGAAATAGTGTTTTATACCAGTATTAATTTCGATTACCTTGCAATATTTTTTAAAGTGTGCTTTAATTACTTTTAGTATTTTATTCATATAGACCGAAAGTGTTTTTAATGTACGTTTAAACGCACTACATATGAACCTAGGTTTTATTGGATTTTTATGTAATTTTGGATTCCAATATAATATAGGTATAGTTTTATTATCTGATTCAATCTTTATCCCCTTTTTATCCATTATAGAACAATGACCTGTAATAATTGTTTCAAAACTCAACTCACTACGTTCATATGTTGGATTTACATTTAAATCATTAGAATTAACCTCTTTCATTAGTATATCATAATAAAGCTCTTTGCATATGAAAACAAAGTTATTACTAGCTTTATCAATAGTTATTATTATATAGTTATCCTTTAATTTAGTAAGTTCTTTATACAAATCTTTATTAATTTTATTTGTCCTTTCGTAATTCTTTGTTATTTTCATTTTATTTTTAATTTTATCAAATGTATAATCTTTCCAAATTTTTATCTTAGATATATTCGAGCTTTCACTATTAATCAGCTTACTAAAGTAATCATTTAAGTTATTATATAACAAATTGGAAATTTTATTTTTGTCGTTGTTATTATTTAATCTATATTTATACCCTTTTGATAGCAGCTTTCTTAATTCACAATTTTCAATTAATTCTAGATTATGGGTACATATATGTTCATTTATTTTATCAAAATTAAGACTTTTACAATTGCATTCATTTGTTCCACAGTAAATACACAATGTATTCAATTTGTGCGTCGTGCTGTTATAAAACTAGAATTAAGAGGTTAAATCAGCATATAGTATTGAATTTACTCTGGACAAAGATTGACTCAACAACTAATGTAATTTCATAGTTATTAATTATCGATAATATCATTAATCACATATATTAATGTGAGCTTTTATTAATCCTGCACGTTCCTATAAGCTTTTAAGAAAGACTGATATCTTGCCGTTTTCTGATGCTTTTAGATGCGGTATTATAATCTCACTCTATCTCTATAATTCCATAACATTTATATTTGTTAGTTAAATAATAATTAATGTAGAAACTAAGAAATAAAGTAGAGTGTAGTGCTCATATATGTATTTTTAATATAGAAAATGGATAACTGACTGAAGTATCTCAAAAAGTGCAATTTATACAAAATGACTAGTCTGCCTCAAATGAATTTAAAGATTTAAGAAACTTAAAAAAAATCTTTAATTTTTTTAAAACGTTTAGTTATTCAGAATAGGGGGAAAACAAAAATCAATTGAACTAAGGGTATCATCTAATATAAGTGAAATAATAATATAATTCAACAATAATCTATTAATTTATAATCTATAATCTATAATTTAACAATAAGTATGGGTGAATTTTATACCACGATGTAAAAATAAAAAATTATTTTTTGGTTAAAGTAAATCAGATCAGCTAAATGAGTATACGTATTTTATAAAAATTAAATAATTAAATAATAAACAACTAAATTATAAATTATTGTTACATAAAATTTTATATAACTTATATCAAGTCAAAATTAAAAATTGAAATTTAAAGTAAAAGTCGATTTTTATGAATTGACTAATAAATAACAGATAATTTATAAGAATAAGGATAAGAGGTCATTAGGAAGAACTTCTATGTTATCAGGTTTCGGCCCCTAACTCCTCTACCCAACATAGCAGCGGGTTCAAATACGCGCTAATGACGTATTTTCTCTGATGAAATTTCCTCTGACGAAAAGTCACTTTTATATAATGGATAAAATTGTATAAAGGTTGAATCATATGATACAATTATACCTATAGTATATTTGAATCCAATTTGATTCAATTTTTATACCTTTTATCCATTATAGAACAGTTACTTGTAATAATTATTTCTAAACTCAACTCACTACGTTCATATGTTGGATTTACATTTAAATCATTAAAGTAACCTCTTTCATTAGTATATCATAATAAAGCCCTTTGCATATGAAAACAAAGTTATTACTAGCTTTATCAATAGTTGTTATTATGCTTTAATTTAGTAAGTTTTGTATACATATCTTTATTACTTTGATCTATCCTTTTATAATTGTTTGTTATTTTCATTTTCTTTTTTTTTAATTTCATCAACTATATAATCTTCCCAAATGTTTATCTCTAATGTATTTAACCTTTCACTATTAATCAGCTTACCAAAGTAAGAATTTAAATAATTATATAAGGAATTGTAAATTTTATTCTATTATTCCCTATTATAATTACAAATTTTTCGTCCTAATGGCGGTAACAACTTATACCTTATTTTAGGAATATATTTACTTAAATCTGACCCTATTATTTCTTTACTTTTAGAATTATTTAAAAGTCCGGCAATATTTATGTTATCTATACATTTATTAATGAAGTTTATGGTTAATGTATATTTTTCTTGCTATTATTAACATGTATTGTACGATTATAGTATTTTGTATTACAATAACTGTCTATTATACAACTTAGCCTATCATAGTCGTTAATTAATTTTTGATTTATTGAACAAATGATATCTTTAGAAAAACTTCTTATATTTACATAAAGATCTTTTAGCCTATTATCTCTTAAAAGTTGTTTTAATATTTCTAGTTGTTCATTTATATACATATCTTTTTTAATATTTTTAACTCTATTTTTCTTATTCCTTTTATCGCCATGACTTCTTGGTTTGCGTTTAACCGGGTTATTATAATATAGTTGTTTATTATGTATTATACTAATTATTATATTTGAAGATGTCAACTGTGAATATTCTTGAGGGGATGTGTCCCTAAGACGAATTAGGTTTTGTAGAATTTGTAAATTCAAAAAGTTATTTCAAATTTATCAGCGTATTAATTCTATTTTTACAAAATAATAATTACCAGTTTTTCTGGTAACAAAATATAACTTATCTAACAAATATAACTAACATTAACAAAATATAACTAACATTTACTTATGATAATATATATACAGTCTGAACCTTGTTTAATTTTCTTGTCATATTTTTTGTCCCTACAGTCAATAAACGTTTTAATTATTGAATATAATTATAATATTATAATTATAATATTATATCAATTTGTGATCATTTTTCGTAGCTATTTGTCTAAATGTTTAGACACGAATTAGACATTTATTTGTTTGTTCATAATCATTTTTTACTCATTATTCATCTGCATTCTGATTTGCTTATATATTCAATTTGCTCATTAAATAACAGCAATTGTATTTTGTGTTTTATTTCAAAGACATTCAAATATAACGTTCTATTGTCAAAGAAAATCAGTTATCTAATAAGAAATAATTGCTATCTGATTGGGTATTTGTTTTTAACAAATGAACATATGTTCAATGATCACTAAAGTTAGCATATCAGAAGACAATCAGCATGTCATTAGAAATAGTATTCTTACTATCAATAGTGTACAATGCAATTCAAATTTTATGCATCATTGATCAGTGATAATTGGATGCATTGCACGTGTTTGAAGAGATCAATCAGCTGATTAACAAATTGATTCGGCAGATTTTCAATTATGGATCTTTCTTTAATAAAAAGTGGAAATTGATACAGTAATTGGAACCAGCTAATGTTCTGAGGAACGATTTCCCACATGGAACACATGTTCATGATGGTGAATTTCTCCAATATATTAACGATTTTCAAGTCTCGTGACAGGAACACTTTTGTAATCACAGGGAAATTGCAATCAAATAAAAATACAAAATAGGTTCAAAAAGTGTGCAAATTACCACTGCAATATACATACAACATAATACCTCGTTATTAAGCGACTAGCAAACTTGTGTTATTAATTACACCTTTTCCCGAACAAATATGGCATGTAAAAGTAAGTAAACTTACTGTTAATATTTTCTTGTATGAACATTTGTGTATGAGAATGTAAATGCTTTGATCTAACAAATATTTTCTCAGTGTAAAGAGCGTTTATTAATTGGATGCAGATTATTTGTTTAGCACTTGCTTTGAAAACAAAATATTCAGTCAGCCCAAAAGTGTAGCTTTTTTATCTTTTCCAAAAATGAAAAAGGGATGAATTATTCATGATGATATATGAGTAATGATATATCATATATATGATATCATCATATATATGATATATGATGATATATAAATGACATTTAATTTTATATGAAATGATGATTAATATATGAGATATAAAACATACAAATATTAATATTATTAATAATTTATTATCTAATTAATTATTTTGAATTAACAATTATTAAATATTTAATTATTATGTATTATTGATTACAGATTACTAAATAATGTAATGATGTTAGTTTTGCTAAAGACAAGTTGCCGAATTCAATGGAAATATATAAAATCTTTATATTTGAAAGAAAATAAAGTTTTTAAATCAAAATAAGATTATTTAAATAATTTGTAAATTATAAATTGAAAATTTCAGGAAAATTATAAAATCAATTCAGCTAACTGAGTTTATGTATTTAATATAATTATAAAATAATAAATAAATAAAATAATAATAATGTTAAATCAATAAACCAAAATTTAATAATTAGATAATAAATAATTATAAATAAATTTTATAAGATTTATATAATTTATATAAAGTTAAAATAAAAAATTTAAAATAAAAGTCAATTTTTATTAATTAACTAATATATAACAGACGTTGTATCAGAATTAGGATTTGAGGTCATCAGGAGAAACTGTGTCAGCAGGAATCATTATCCGCTTATGATTTTCCGCTAATGAATTTAAATTTATTTTTAATATTATTGTGTTGATTTATATATTTTACTATTTTTTGTTTAATTGTATTTTTATAGTAAAAATTTGGGAGTGACAATTTTATAGTAAAAATTTGATATTTTTATAATACAATTGAGGTTCAATTGCGATATTACTTTTATGGCAAAAAATTATATAGAGAATACAGATATAACCAAACATATGACATTTAATTATACAATAAATATATTTATGTAAAATTTGGACACCATACTGACATATAAGAACAAATATATATAAAAAATGTTTAAATAGTTTCAAGAAATGTTTAAACATAAATTTATATTTAAACTAAAATACATACATGTATCACTAGTATGTTTTTGGTCCAACTCTTGTTGTTTTTAGCTGAGAAATTTAGGGTAAAACGTTATAACATCCGTTTCTCCAAAGAAACGTGTATTTTCTCTAATACGATGCAATATAAATTCATGTTTAAAATAGCAGATTATTCGTTTAATAATATAATATTTACGATGCTAGTACTTGAAATATGGCTTTTAATTTGAAAACAGTTTTCGTTAATCATTTGATTAATATCATTTAATGATAGGTTTATGTCATTATTTAATGATGTGAAAGTTCACACCGTTCATTTGTCATTATCAAAATAAAATTGATATAATGCAAAGATGATAAATTATTCAAACATTTATGTGTAAGAAAGAATTTCAACACAACTTTTTTAATTAACACAAACCGGAAAGTATAAACCTGTTTGCTTTTTTACAACCTTCGTCGGGAAGCCTAAACCCTGAATGCGCCTTTCACAGACGTCTAGCCTCAAATGGGGCGTTTCGACCTTTGTCTACTCATCACCAAAGGGTAGTCTCATCAGTGTGGCCTTGTAGCTACACAACTTCGACGGTACTTAATCCTCAGTAAACTTTTGAAAGGAATTCACTAAGCGCACGCTCCTTCAGCGGTGACCAGCCTTACATCTGGTATGGTTTGCGTAAGCACAGTGGCTTAACCGAACATCACGTGTTTTATCGTTCCTTCATAAGCTTAATAAGGTTGCTGAACAAGTAGTGATGAGTAGACAAAGGTCGAAACGCCCCATTAGGGGCTAGGCGTACACAAATGTTTTATACATTTGTGTATTTAGAAAGATAACTACAAACTTGGAAGCTATTCTTTATAAAAATCTATTATCGTTTATATATCGCAGAGTATAATATTATTAATCCATTTATAAAATAAATAGATCATAGATAAATAAATCGATTAATAATAAATTTTATATTTATAAAAAAGTATAAAATTTTCATAAAATTTCTTCTAAATAATAACGCATGTTGGTGCCAATATTTATTAGGTAATAAATACTAAAACTTGTGGACGGATTTTTTATGACTTTAAAGATAATATTTCAATTTACCATCAACTACTCATTTAATTATTTAAAATACAAGTTATGAAAATTTCATTTATAATAAAATACTTTCAAAAGCCAGACTGCTATAAGTAGGTGCAATGGTTTTACATTAAACAAAGTCAATATTAATTGGCTTTAATTAATATAACTGTATTGCATATTACCATGCAATACAGCTACGTACATTATCAATTGCATTTAACTTCAAGATCAATATTTGTAACATTACAAAGTATAAATAAAGTATTATAAATAATATAAAAATACAGCAATATAAAATGTAAAATGTTATTTTTTTTATTAAATCGTGATGTATAATAAGATTAAAAAATAATGCATTACCAACCACCTCAAAATCTTAAAAATTCGGTAATAACAATCTAAGTTCGATAAATTAACACTTTTTTCCATTTTAAGGATCGTTGCAGTGCGACAATGGACTGAACGCTGATAATGTAACTGAACCTTGTTTGAAAATAACTCGTGTTGACGACCAACTTGAACCGTTAACTAATGAAGTTAAATCATCTTCTAATAATCACACCGAATATTCTCAAACTAGAAAAATAGCAGATGAGCACATGCGAGATACAAATACTGGCGATTGCTTACTGAAGAAGGCAAAGCGTAGAAGACATGCACGAAAACGATGTCGTTGTAAGAAAGTGGGAAATTCGCATGAATTAAAGAAAGAAGACTCAGCAAAGCAGGATTTAGATAAACAGTTGAATGATCCATCTACGACACCGGAAACACAAACCTATCAGCAAAAAAATCGAGACAATTACTGCTCAATATGTCTTGATGAAATAAATTGTGAAAATGGACAGATGTATGGGCTACTAGAGAACTGCGAACACATGTTCTGCTTCACATGTTTAGAGCGTTGGCGACACGGAAAAGATTTTGAGCCCGAGTTTCTAAGAAAATGTCCAGTTTGTAAGAAAGCAAGTTGGTATCACATTCCTTGTCGAGAAATATTATCAGGAACTGAACGAGATCGATTTATCATTCATTTCTTAATAGAACATCCAAAACAAAATATATTCTTTCCATTCATATTATGGGACAAGAAATGAGACAAACTCGTTTTACGCCTGTAAGGTGAACTGAGTTGTGTTAATGAGATTGTTCACAATTCGTACAGATTTTTTGTTTCTAAAAAATATTTCTTAAATCTTGTGTATGAAATTTTTAATGTAAATATTTTACTACCGAATTACGACCACAACCGAATTATGTCCACAACGGAATTACGCCGACAAGCGAAATATGCCTATTCGAATTATGTCCACAACTGAATTGTCCACAACAATTATTTTCGCAACCAAATAATATCCACAACGGAATTATGCTCACCACTGAATTATTCCCACAACCGAAACAACCGAATTATGTCCAAAGCCGTTTCGTACACAACAAAATTATGCCTGCAAACGAATTATGCTCTCATACGAAGAACGTCAGCGACCGAAATTTGTTCACAACTAAATTGTGTTCGCGACCGAATTATTGCCACGACATAATAATGCCTGCTACCGAATTATGTCAACGGTCGA
This sequence comes from Pomphorhynchus laevis, assembly GCA_012934845.2. Classification (NCBI taxonomy): domain Eukaryota; kingdom Metazoa; phylum Acanthocephala; class Palaeacanthocephala; order Echinorhynchida; family Pomphorhynchidae; genus Pomphorhynchus; species Pomphorhynchus laevis. The sequence goes on along the minus strand of WNNJ02001513.1, from coordinate 57,359 downwards.
ATTATGTCCACAGCCGAATTATGTCCACGACCGAATAATGTCCACGACCGAATTATGACCACGGTCGAATTATGTCCACAGCCGAATTATGTCCACGGCCGAATTATGTCTACGGCCGAATTATGTCCATGGCCGAATTATGTCCATGACCGAATTATGCCCGAGAATGAATTATGCCTGCGACCAAATTATGCCTACGACCAAATTATTTCCGCGACCAAATTATGTTAGCCACCGAATAATTTTTGCGACAAAACTGAATTATGTCCTCTACCGAATTATGCCATCGACCGAATAATTTCTGCGGCAAAACTGAATTAGGTCTCCGACCGAATTATGTGTTATAAAATGTTTTAGGTTGTATTTGACAGTAAATCGTTGGTGGATTCCATCGTTTAACTGTGTAATTTCAATGCCTATGTTGGTAAGAACTGTGATACCCGGAAAATAGTGTAGATATAAAGCAAATTTTCTAATTTGTAGTTTGTTTGGTGTATTTATTGTTGACTAAATGTAATTTTGTTCTTTTAAAAATATGTCAATAGTCAACACCATGTTGAATATTAAGAGATCCATTGATGTTCTTAAAAATTTGATGCTCTACGTCAAAGTTTAATGATTGATTTTGTAATAGTACCATCTGAACATCCACTTTATTTCCTGACAATCGTGTGAATAGCGGAACTGAATTGTTAATCGATCACCACATTATAGTGATTAATATTCATTGACAGTAAGGTTTTCAGATCGACCGAGTATCCCAGACAATGTGTGAGTAGATGCTGTGACCGACTGACATATTCATCTGTTAAGGGACGTTTTACAAGTTGCAGAAGAGAGTACGTTTCTCGAACACCAGGAGAGGTGAAGAATGCCGAACAGGAATTTACCATGCTCAAAATCTCGATTGCCAAAGTAACGGTTTGCAGTTGGTTGAATAAATCATTGAGCTGATTGATGAAAACAAGTGAGAGGTCATCCGACAGAATAAAGATCGCTAGGCAATCTTATCAACAAGTCACTCGTGGCTGCTGATTTATTGATTTATTAATTTTTCCTTAGAAGTTGCCGAGTCAAAGCAAGGAAGTTGCGAAAGGTTTGGTTAAAGTCTTGAACAGGGTCATTTGCGAGATTCTAAGATATTTTGTGGACGATTAAGAGCAATCATGTTGGAAAGCAGATAATTTAAAGGATCATGAAAACAACTCACCGAAAATTTCGACGCTTGTAGTGCCCTGATTTGTCGACTTGCTCCACGACCAGACATCCGATCAGTATTGACAAATTATAACTTTTATTTTGTTAAAACAATGAAATAATTTTCTGGGTTAGCTTGGAATCGTGCTGTCGTATTGCCCGTAGATAAGCAGTAATATTCTTATCTTTACGAGTTAAATCCATTATGTAATATGTTACAATTAGAGAGGTTTAGTTTGCGCGCTTATCTTGAATCTCGTTTTAAGTAATTAAATAATTATGTGATAATTATTCAATAATTATTAATTATGTAATAATTTTTCAATAATTAAATAATTATGTTTACGAAACAAAATTTTTTGTTAACGAAACAAAAATTAGGCACGGATTGGACTGCCATAAGTCGACCGGACGACATTTTCGGCACGCACAGATGAATACTATAATCAAAGCGTCACTCACCGTTGCAGGTTACTCGAGTACACCGGAGCCAACTGGAATGCTGCGTACCGATGGTAAAAGGCCAGACCGGTGCTACTCTTGTGCCCTAGGATTGCACATGTGTGAACACACTGGCATCCTCCTATTTGGCCCGTTCATTACTGGGTGCAGGCACCTTGGCATCGGACGCTGAGCGAAGAAAGCGCACAAAGTACAGCGACCTGAATCCCGCGTTCACGTGTTTTGTACCTATAGCTGTTGAATACCTGGGCGCACTTGGAAAAATACGGAAGTATTTTTGAAATCACTCGGAAGGAAAATCCAGCGAGCGACCAGCGACCTACGCTCGGGGAGATTCCTGCTACAGAGGATCAGCGCAGCCATTCAGAGGGGTAACGGGGCATGCATCAGGGAGACGATCGCCGGCAGATCCCCAGAAGAAGATAATTTCTGACCATAATTTTGCATTTAATTAATTAATATTTTAATTATGAACAAATTAACAAATTTCTTTAAACAATAATTGGAAATGCGCCATTAATTTAACTTGAAATGAAACCATGATCCCAATTATGAATTCAGAATATTCCTAGATGTTGATAACTTATTTCACGTGATTGAATAACTATAAAATGATTGAATATAGAACGCTTCTTGTTTTACATGAATTTAAAAAATATCACATTAAAAACCGTTATAAACGTTTCTAAGCAACAAACAGGTCGCACTACAGGAATTTATAAATCTCTCACTGATCGTTACATTGTTGAATCGAATAAAATAACATAGCAGTTATAATAAAACCATTACAAAATAGTTTTATCATATTTTAAGGTATATAAAAAGTGATGCTTACAAAAACTAAAATGCAAATGCTCATAAAAGCGAAGCTTCAAATAATTTGAAATATTATAATAGAATTTATAATCGAAATCAAATTTATTTTATAGTTGAAATATAAACATATCTACAAACGATTTTAAATAAAATGTATTTGAATAATGCATTTGAAATTATAATAAGTACTTTTGATTTAAAGTATGCGTGTCATAAAAATTAAATATAAAAGATGCTATAAATTTCTATAAAATCAATATTTACATTTTAATAAAATATAATTTTTTTTTAAATATAATTTTCTCAAATATATCATTTAAATAAAAAATATTTTTTGTAATAGAAATTCAGCAAAATAAATTTTAATTCAAAATTGAAATTCATAATCCTGGATAAATAAATAGTTTAATAAATAGTTTAAGTTATAATTTTTCTAAAAGAAATATGTTTTAAATTGGTTTCTTTGACGTTTTTTAAATGTAACAGAAATATTACGCTTGTTTATTAAAATGCGTTGAGATACGTGTTTAATAATGCATTATATATGCATTATATTCAAGAAAATAATGATATAAATAAAGAAGCAAAATGAAGGAGAATATTTTTGTTTAGACTACCACTTAAACGCTATGGTCACAAAACCAAATTATTCGTTGGCTGATCGACAAAACGATTTTGATGAATAAAATTCTTAAATTAATATCATTCCCTAATGATATGATAACAAGTGTTAATTGATCTATATGTTGATTTAATTAAAATTGTAATTTTGTTATAATTATATATTTATTTAATTAAAATTATAATTTTGAAAATGACTATAATTTTTATGAACAACCGAAACAATTAAGACACGATTTGGCCATATAGATTATTAAATTTAAAAATCATTATAATTGGGCCCTCAAATGTTCTGTTTAGTGTAAAACCTTAAAATCAATTTTAGATTAAATATATTTTGATTAAGTGAAATATTTAAATTTCTAATTTATATAATAATTATTTATTATTATTAATTATTATTTATTTTCTAATTTCTATTTATTTCCAAATAAATTTAACATTTGTGGCTTACTAAATATATACCTTTTAAAGTTTAAGAAGTATTCTAATATTGTAAAATTGTAATCGTTGACACCAACATGCCTATGAAAATCACGAAAGTGACTTTTTTATATAATGTTAATCAATTTTTATATAATCAAAAATTACAAAATTTGATAAAAAGTCAAATTTATATAAATTTATATTCCTTATTTCAAAAGTAAAGAATCCGTCAAAACATTCCTTTAAAAATAGCGATATTTCGGTACTAACCGCTAAACTTTATTCGTTATATGTATTTAATAGTAGGATATCGAAAGCAGGTTGTTGTAATCTGTTTCAATGTCGAATGAAGACGATAATAATTACGAGGAGAGCGATACTTCGGAAAATCGTGAAGTAATTGTTGTCGATACTCCTATTTTACCAGGGTATTCAATGTTTAAAACTAGTTTAAAATTTAATTAATATATTATTATATAGTATATATTATATTAATATAATATATATTGCTATAATTGATATACTATATAATTGATATATATGACTCTTTTATAATTGATATAAATGAATTATATCAGAATCTTTAAATGTGTAATATTTACGTAAATTGTTTATCGGATTAAATCATCAAATACAATTTTCACTTGATATGGTGGAATACTAGTAATTAAAAAAATTGCTATGGAAACATTTGCTTGTTCATAACTCATAATTTGCAACCACCACTTCTATTGAGCGTATATAATAAATGCATAATTTGACCAGTGATAGCCCACATAGGTACTGTATAACGCAAATAAAAATCAGCATATGCATTTAATGAGAAAGAAAAGACATGCGTTCGTTTCTAACTCATTATGGCGTTGCACTTCTAATTAATTAATAATTGCCTCTATGTAATAATATATAAATGAATCCATTTAAATTTATGAGCGTTCGACGAACATATTTCCTCCCAGCACAATTTTCAGATAAAAACTGCATGATAGGAACCAATTAATAAAACATCATTTTATTGATATTTTATTAATCACACAATCTTAAAGAACATGTGTGTAGTATTTAAAATAAATGCTTATTTTATAAGTTTTACTTGCACAGTTTTAGACTGTGTAGATACTTACTAGTTTTAACAGGGCAGAGTGACGCTATTTCAAAATTGATTTAACTAAAATGCAACAAATCATATCATTTTATATTTTTCGAGTATCGAATATTTTAACGTTCGCATTATAAAATATAATATCATTTTTGAATAATTTTTATAAAATTTTTGAATTATTTAAATATGTTCTTATTATATGTTCTTATTAATATGTTCTTATGCTCATTAGGTAAATGTTCTACATTTACCAAATGTAGGCGTGGGCTCACTGCTGATGAGGTCTATATAATGAAATATAAATATATGATATGCCATATAATACATGCTACCATATTTGGTTTTTATCCCAGATAATATGTTCTATAAAAAGCTGAGTTTGTAATAAATGCCCCGTTGGTAATTAAAAATGAATAATTTGAAATCAACGCTTTGTTGAATCTTACAGTGGAAATTATTTAATTAACAAGACGAACTTAATGAATATGAAATGTAACTTCATCATATTTAACACGTTAAATTCTTTAATTAAATAGATACAGAAAAAATTGTATAGTTTGTGATATTTCAGTATCGTTAAGTTGGAAGGTTTCCGTCTCGAGCGACCTCTAACAGGCACGCTGCATTTCCCCGCTGCACTGCACAGCTTAAACGCTGCAAGAGGAAATTGGCAGCTCTTCGATCATCTGTTGCCACCACCAACATATTGCCCAGTTTTGTCAAAAAATTCGAAGTTATCGGCCCGGCAGCACCAATTGTGTCGATCGCCAACGGCACAAATTTATATTGCGATTCGTCAATACATGTATATTTGGCCTTCTTTCGATCCTCTGCCAATCTAGTAACCTCCCCGGCCCCAGAGACCGCACTAGGCAAATGACTGGCAGCAAGAATGTTGGGACACGTGAAATCCCATACAAGCAGACGTCCCCTTTTCCATGAAACTAGTGAAGCACCGTCCGGTCTCTTTCCGTCGTTTCTGCAGAGTTCGATTGGTTCAAGGCGGGACAGGACACCGGCTGTGGCAAGGGTGCTACGAATAAGTGTGTTTAAAGCACTGTGCCGATTGTGCCGGGAAACCACTCTGGGGGCAGTCTAGCCTGTGAATACCAGAGGGGTCTGATACGACGCCGCACTCACACTTAAATGAAACCGAGTTGAGAATACCGAGGCGGAGGGCTGATGCAAGACATATTGAACTGTCGTCTAGTTTTGTGCCCATCGAAGCTATCGGTAGGGCATTAAGGAATGCGCCAGACCATCTGGTAGACGCAGCTAGCAAGCGGGCCCGATCTTTGGGAAAGGCGCATGAAGCTGTCAGGTGTCGGAATTCTTTCTCAAACAATGGGGCTGTCCAACGTTTTTGCAAGGTTGTATCCGTTGGAACAGTCAGGTCGAATTAAGTGGTCCAACTCTCTAACGCCGTTCGGTAGTTAAGGTCACTAGTGCCTGAGCGATTTACCAAATGCTCTGGGATTAATAGCGCAGTTAAGTCCTTTGTGCGCGAAACAGATGAACAAAGGGCCGGTATAGATAACTCTTCCGCACGCAAAACACTCAGTCCACTCATCTTAACAGGTAGCGAGGCTTGACGCCAGGCTATGTCAGAGAGCCTGAGGTTAAGGATTTCCTCCAGAGAACGGCGAACTTCCTCGTCGAAGACTTTCACGAGGCCGCTTGTATGACACGGTGCGCAGCGTAAAAAGAAGTTGATCTTTGGCAACGTCAAACAATGTCGAAGTATAAAGAAGGCGTCGTGCTTCGCAAGTTTTGAGAGCTTTCGGCCTACCTGCTGAAGTTGTGTGATAGCCGATTCCAAGAACATATCGAGTTGAAATCCGGCGCAAAGCGGTGCGCCTAGCAAGTCCGCGGATGACACATCACAGACTTTTACGTTTCGCATTATATCAAGTAGAGGTTGAATATAGGTACCGCGTTTATAAATCACTTGGCATTTGCCTGGCCGTAAGAACAATCCAATTTTTGCTCCTTGAGTTCAAATATGTTCGATATCATTGATTAGAGTGGAAACTTCTCCCCCTATGCAGCAGTCATTCAGATACCATACAGCTAATGGTGACAAAAGGCTGTGGGTCAGACTGTTGATGGTAAGTGAGAACAGGAGAGGACCGAGAGGATCCCCTTGTTGTACTCCCTTTTTTGAATCAATTACATTGTCCTCGAAGAGAAGTGTGCTTGGGTAATCGTAGCACATTTCCACGAAGTCCTGGATCCCCGGGATTTCCTTCTTCACAACCTGAAGGACTGCGCTCCTGCTGATTGAATTAAAGGCATTTTCGAAGTCTAACTTTACCATCGCTGAATTGCCTACCAAACCGTGTTCAGCAAAACATCTCGCTGCGTGAATTGCGGCCTCGACACCCCCAGGCACACGGACGCCAAGTTAATTTGGAAGAAGCATGCCAACCACTCTCTCGGTAGCAAATCTGCAAGCCGCCTTAGCAGCTAGCCGGCGGAAAGTACACCCAACAGCTATAGGTCTGACTCCACCGTCCCCTTTTACGAAAGCCAGAAGCTTGGCTCCGCATAATATAGACCTGATCGAGGTGGCCACTTTACCCGCAAAGATGTTACTTGTTAGATCACATAGATTTCAGTAGTATGATTCCTGCGACACTACTCGAACGACTTACCAGGTCACGTAGATGAGAAGGACTCAGGCCATAAGCGCCCCCAGCAGAAGACGATGGAAATGACTGGAGAGCCGACAGAACAGAAGGACCCGAAATAAGTGGACCTAAATCGAGATTTGACCGCGGACGTGCGCAGCTTTCATTATAAAGTAACTGCCGTTCTGGATGTTTGCGACGCAAAAGCTCGATAGTCTGCTCGTCCGCACTCAACAGCTGGTTGTTATCGGCAAGCAGTCGTACTGCTCCACGAATATCACCATCCTCCAACTTTTCAGAAACCTTGTTTCGAAGTTGATCATCCCGGCGATATACAGGTTTAGTTCTTGGTGTACTAATTGTTGTGATTGCCCCTTGACCGTACGACATGCATGCTGACTTTACGTCGACCCTAGTGACACAGTAAAGTTACCCCTGTTCGTTAGTGGCACGCGCAAGACTGATTTCGCGAATCCGAGGAGTTGCATCCATGGGTTATCGTTTAGCGGGCAAGCGTTGACAGCATTTAGTAGTTCGACAAGCTTGGTTGTTACTGTGGGCCTCGCTGCACGTGGTATTCGACGATCCAGACGTACATTCTCGCAAAGTAGTTCCATGCTCGATAACGAACTTTGGAGGCTTGGGAAAGCGGTTGGATTGCCATTGGAGTAGGCAGCTGCTGTATTTAGTTTGTGAATCGTTAGAGGCTTGCCGGAGCAAGGGCAAGTTGAGCCTCGATTGTGCTGCCAAACAAGTCCACTTGCCACAGGCATAAAATCCCGGTAGCATACGGAGCATTGCACTCGCATAAATCCGTTGTAAGAATGTATGTATATTAGATTGTATTTAGACGTTCTGAAAATCCTTCGATGTTCTGAAAATTCTTCGACGCTTGTTATTTTATTGTAAGTAGTTTATTTAGCAGCCAAGAATTTCAAACTTTTTATTTTCAGCCAAGAATTTTCATAATATTTAATGAATTTGCGAGTTCGTTTATAATTTTTTTAAATCCAAACACATTGTAAGCAATTTCAATTATGTCGCATTTGTAGATATCCTATTCCAAATGATATTTCAGATGGCCCCGCCAAAATTAGATTACAAACAAGTTGAAATTACTAAACTTGTTTGTAGCTTTAAAAAATTACTAATTTGCTTTTTATATAATACCAAGATAGTGAAAAAGATTTCTGGAATGTGTAGTGTCACAATTAATACGATTCTCAAATGGTTGAACAAAATTAAACAAAATTTTTAAGAAATACAGAAGAATACGCTTATTTATATTTTATATTTTATATAAAATATAAATATAATTATTTATATTTTATATTTCCAACATATTTTCATTGATAAAGTTTAATAATTTAATCATTCATTTTAGGTATTATGAAGATGATGAGCGATATTCGATAAAATCCAGTATCTACGGTATATACGATAAATTCCTAACTTGTCTTTGCACCGTAAAATACGTAAAATAATATAATAATAAAATACAAAAATATATGAAAAATATAAATATTTATTTTTATATATTAATTAATATATAAAATAATGTAATATAAACTAATTAATATAATTATTACAAAATAATTAATTTATGTGGAGGAATATTTGAATACTATAAATTTGAATATTATAAATATTTTTCAAATATTTATAAAAATATTTACTTTCTAAATAAAATTGTGTATTAAACAAAAATATTATTTACAATTTCATTCATAAATAAAATAAAAGTCAATTTCCATAAATGCCGTACTGTCTTGATAACTTCATGCCGAGCCGACGTAGATACGGAAATATCACGCTACTATTCATCACGGAAGCAGCATTGACGACTCTCCTCCGCTCATGCTCTCCATTATGCATGCTGCATCTCCCCGCTGAACGGCTTCGCTGATCAGTTGGAACAGGAAAGCACGGGCTAGGGGTTCGGAAGTTGCGCGGATTAATCGTGTGCCGAGTTCATGAAGAAACGTGAGAGACACTGGCCCGATTGCTCCTTGCTTTTTATTGCCACTGGTATAAAAATATATTGGCGAATATATGAAAAATATGTTGGCGAATATATTTTCAAATATATGAAAATATATTTCTAAATTTAAATATTTTTAATATTCATTATGAGTATTTTGCACGGGATTATGAAGCCATAAATTTATGATTTCACAATAAGAATTAACATGAATTTTAAATTTATTTGTTATTTAAAAATATATCCATCCTGATCTGGAATGTGATTTTATTCGCACAGAAAATAAAGAATTCAACACTAACACAAAACTTTATCCATTTTTAATCCGAATAAATTATAAAAATGACTTGAATCCAAATAAATTATAAAATTGACTTAAATCCGGATGAATTTATATAAATTACAGAAAATGTGTGCTGTTTTAAGTTATTATTATAATTCATTTCAAGAATACAAACAGCTTAAACACACAAGTTCAGTTCAAGAGTTCAGTTCCAGAGTTCAAAAATCTTGGTGGACAAGATTAATATTATTATTAGTATTAATATTACTAAACAAAATATGATAAGACGGCCAAGAAAATATGTCGATTGATCTATCGTTGCAGGAAATTTGGCTATCATGGGAAGTTGAAGCAACTCCGTCTAGTGGAATTGATTCCTGAATGTCGCATACGCGGATTAAACTATACAAACAGCTTAAACACACAAGTTCATTTCAAGAAGGCTGGAAACGCGAAGTTGCTCGAAAGATGAGGTGCGGCAGAAGAAATAAATAACAGAAACATCAGATACATGCGACATACTCGTAAATACATCACAAATTCTGTTAGAACACAACATATGTTGGATACTTTGCTGCACTGTTATTACTTACCATAATAAAAGAATAAATCCTCAATTCATATAAAATGACAAAACTCATTTCATCTCGATGATTAACTCAATTTTCTGACAAACGCTGATTTTTAATTTTTACATCTTTTTTGTTCTTACTCTAATTTTTACAAATCTTTTTCCTTTCTATATGAAACCTCCTGTATATGAGCTAAGATACTTGCTCTGTATTTCTTAAATAAAGTGATTTTGATTGATTGATTAAAGAAGACTAATCGACGCTTAAAATCAAACGCTCTTGAAAATCAGCGTTTGTCAGAAAATTGAGTTAATCATCGAGATGAAATGAGTTTTGTCATTTTATATGAATTGAGGATTTATTCTTTTATTATGGTAAGTAATAAAAGAATTCATTTATTATGGTAAGTAATATTATTAATATTAATATTAATAATAAAAAACTAATATTATTAATATTAATATAAAAAATTTGAGAGATAAATAACATACATGTTCAAGACAATCGTCCAGATGGTAAAACGTGTCTTGTTAATCCGCTTCATACAAGCGGATTCCTATTGAATTTTAAATTTTGATTTAGCATAATTATTATGATATTAGTATCATTATTGAGAGATAATTACAATATAAATAACATACAATCGTCCAGATGGTAACAAGTTTCTTGATTATTAATACTTACAAGCGGATTACTACTGGAAATCTGCCGTAACAATGAATCCGTTGAAACCGCTGCAAGATTATTACAAGAACAAGGAAACCGACATTGTCCTCATGCCCACATCTAAGCCACTTAAGTCTTAAGGAAATTTATTGTCTTCGTCGCTCTTAAACAAATTACTTTCTAATATCCAACATACACATTTATCCTACATTTAATGTAAATTTGCATTCCTGAATGATCAACACTACCCTTCCTCCGATGATCCATTGTTAAACTACATACCGAATTTCAAGACTGATAATTAAACTTTTATTTCTTATAAATATTATCGTTTACTCAATGTACAGGATCCCTTTTTTGATACATATTTTATGCTCATTTATGTAATTCTTTTGCCAAAAGCCGAAAGGCTAAGTGGCTTTAATAAATTATGAATGAGAAATAATATTATTATGTACACTTGAATCACCGTTTTTATCCATGCTTCAAGATGGATAAAATAATATCAACTAGTTACGAATAAAAATATCATAGGTTTTTATCCCTGCTTCAAGACGGATAAAATATTATCAACTAGGCACGGATAAATGATAAATTATATAATGTGGTCATACCAAAACCATCAAATGCTAATAAACTCTGCATTAAGAGTTTATTATGACCACTGATATTAAATATTAGACATTTAAAAATTTAGTAATTTATAAAATTGGAAAATTGTCATCGAAAATATTTAAAATATTACGCAAAGATGATTAAAATGAATTTAAGACTTTAAGAAATTGAAGCTTGAAACTTATTATTTTAAACTTAGAAATCCTTAACACTTTAGGTTGATTTTAGAAGCTTAAGCACACATAAACTTGAGAATTAATGGACATTAATAAAAAATTATGAACGTGGAGATAAGCTATGAGTCATATTAAATCTCGTTTAAAAATCAATCTTCGAATAGACTGACTGCAATGCTAATAAGATTAACGATACGTACTTATCAAATAAGCGATAAAAATCTAAAAACACATAAAAAGAAAAGAGAAACAACTGAACATCACATTACGTAACATACACAAATTCTTCAGTAGACACTAATCTGGTCAATAAAATTAATAAATGCATAGTTTTGTCGCAATATTGGTTTAATAAGAATGAGTATTTTTCAATTTTCATTTTAGTATACAAAATAGAATCGGCTGATATCATATGATTTTATATTCTTATATTTCAGGCAAACGATCAACAAAATGCTTACCTAATGAAGACATTGATCGAGGAATGTATTATATGGAAACACCAGGAGTTCTAAAGGTTTTCGATGACCGAGATTATTGTTATGTAGAAATCCCTGATTGGGCACAATATTGCAGATATAGATACATCTCATTAAATATATTAAAATACAATTATATTGTAAAATGACTATCAAAAACAACAACAAAAAACTTATTTGCAGGAAATCCATATGGTATTTGAGTTCATATTTAGGTAATTCTTAAAACTTTAAAAATTGCGTAATCTGATAAGACAACTTATGTGTTTAATGTTATAAATGTTACTATTAAATTTCCAAACATTTTCGATTCTCATGCAATTCCAAAACAGACAGTTCATTTTTCTTACTAACTCTAAATGTTTGCAATAAATACTTTTAATTTATTTAAGCATAGTAAATAAATAAATTTAAATAAATTTAAATAAATTTAAAATTTACAAATAATAAACAAATAAATAATAAATAAATTTTAAATAAAGTATTAATTTTAATTTAAAATTTTAATTTAATAAATAGTAATAAATAATACCATAATGAATATTCACGCGCTGCTGTCTTGTTACAATTTCTATTTTTCAATTTAAAATTCATTCAAAATGAAAGAATGAAGTACAGAAATACAGAAAGTATTGCAAAATACAGAATGTATTGTAAAATTTTGAAAGCAGATATTAAGGGCCGAAAAAATCGCGATGCAGACTTCATGAGTTCGAATTCGATCATCACCAATGTACGGAGTAAGCAGATAAACGTGAAATTTAGGTCTGGAATAGCAGCTAATGACCTCACCCAGACTGATTAGTAGCGTCCTGCTGTATCAAAAGTATGAACAATACCTGTGAGGATAATATCGTGCCACAATCAGAATAAATCCTCTATGTTTAACAAGATAAATTTAGCAAAACACAGAATTTAAGGTACAACACAGTCATTTCAATTAAATGATCTATCATTATTGTTCAAGGTTAATGGTAGGATGACCGTGTGTTACTTATCCAACACATTTTATGTTAGATTACACACCGTCAATATACCCGCGAGTGTGGCACGCAGTAACCTATGCTGGCTACAATGTTGGGTATAGCGAAAAGAGCTTAAGAAATTTTGGTTTCTGCTAATGACGTCCTTTAGAAGAAAAGCAAGTGCATGGCTTAAGTTAATCAAAAATACATTTAAATTGCTGCCTTGATTAAATTATCTTGTGATAGGGAATACTTTTGTTATAAAAGGCATGTTTAATAATTAAATTTACAGTTCACTAACCACCGTATTTGTTTGAGCAAATATACCGGTGTTATTCAAAGATTTATTTTTCCAATCATGTATATAGTCGCATATATTTATCTTTTTCCAATCATGTATTTAGTCACATATATTTACCTTATTAATTATTGTGCGATCAACATTTCTTGATATATTTGGTGGCACATATGTAAATATATTGTGTCTAAAGTCAAACAATTATCTTTAAGATCAAAAGATAAGCTGTTACTTTTCAAACTCCGTTGCAGATATGAACCTCAGAAAAATCCAAAGAAAGTAGCCATCGCCGACGGCTACACTTTTTGGATCAAAAGTCAAATTTATTCAGTCAAACATTTCTTTTTAAAATAAAAAAATAAGCTGTTACTTTATAAACTCCATTGCACCCATGAACCCCAAAAGAAGCCCGATATGATATTATGAAACTCGATATCCTTGTTTCATAATTTCAGTGAATTGTATACTAAAGTCAAATTGAGGTAGACGAATTTAACTTTAATGGATTCAAGAATTCTTTAAAGCAAACGCGACAAGAAATGAAACGAGTCCAGTGTATTTCATGGTTCATTTATACTTTTTATGTACTTGATTATCTGTTGGTTTGTATTTTGTGAGCTATTCACTGTGCAGTGATTAATCATTTAAATATGTCGCAATATCTCAGTGACTAAGTCGGCGGATAGCAGCAGTGACAGGAGAGCGGCGGTCCACGGATTTCCTGCTGCAGAGGCTGAGCGTTGCCATCCAACGCGGTAGTGCTAGTTGCGTTCTGGGCACGGTTGAGTGGACGAGCGATAGACAAGACTTAGAAACAATTTATTATTTGTAATTTTTGTTTTTTTTAATAATATTTAGTCTGATGATGATCCGATTTTGTAACTAAGGAGACCCCTGTTTTCATTGGGATTCAGAAGAGTCTATATATCTGATATCATTTTGATGTGAAGATAGTTTATATTTTATACTATAAACGATTGTATTTGTATTTCAATATAAATGACTTAGAAGCTCAAAGGAACTAGCTTCATGTTAAGTAGAATTGAATTATAGATAGCCTCGATAGTTCCAATTTAGTCAGTTTTCATAAGAAACCAGCGTGGGTAGGATGAGCGAATGTTACTTTACTTACATGAAAGTTCAATTTATAATAACACAGATTTGTGTCACAACATAAAAAATAGTTTGGTGACAAATTTATCCTAAAAATGAGTCACGTACACTGTATATGGCTCACCTTTACACTGTCACCGTAATGGTACAAAACAATATATTAGCATATACAATAAATATAAAATATTAATGCGTAAATTTATTAATAAGGAATATTTAAAGTAAATATCTATAAAGATGCTAAAGAAGAACGGCAGAATAACGAATATTTAAATGCATCTATATCTGCATTTTACATACTAGTAAAATCAAACCTATCACATAACACCTCTGAGAAAGAAGAAATTGCTTCAATTAGAGAAATTAAATGTCGAGGAGGCGATTCAGAAAAACTACATAAATCAACCATGACTTCTTTAGACCAAATTAAATTAGCCAGAAAATATAATATGAGAACCAAATCGAATTTAAGCACCAATAGCTCTTCGATTTCATCAAGTAGATCTGATGAGTCGAATACATTAAAGATTGTGAAAGATGATATATTGGGAACGCGAAAGAATACATTTCGCCACAGCACTACTAGAAATCAAAAACCTATTATATTAAGAACGTCAAAGTTAAATTACGACAATATACAGCTAAAACCTAAGCTGTGTGGATATCTAGTTAATTGTAGTAGAGACGAATCAGTGTATGAAGATATTCATTTCGAACCTCAATCAGTAAGAATTGTCGATAGTAAGTAACAAGGAATTGTCGGTAATAATTTCAATTATTTATAGAGATAAATTAGTTATTTTGTATACAATTATATCTTATTTATATTAGTTTAAAAAGCCTCTTGTAATTTACCATTTAACAAAGTAATTATCAAAATTTATTTATGATTATTATTAATAATTTTAAAGAGAGGTTATTGAAGCCTCTGTATTTTATCATTCAACAAAGTAATTATCAAAATTTATTGATTATTATTAGTGCTTGAAAGGTTTATTATTAAAGTCTTTTGTATTTTAACATTTAACAAAGTCTTCTTATTTCTTCATGATTATTCCAAATCGGGGTCACACGCCATAATGAGTCCATTCTACTGCACTCGATCCGCTACTGTTTCCAATCTACGTTTCGCTCGTTCTTTGACTTCACAGTGACTAAGCGGGATCTCTGAGCGTCGCTACCGGGGAACGCACTGTTTGCTTTTTTGATTAGGCTCATCGTGTTTAGCTGAGTTTGCTGTTCGGTTTTGACTCATCATGTTACCGGTTTAGAGCGTTAATTTTACAGTAGAATGCCCGTTCTGACACAAAGCATCCTTTTTCAGCCGGGCTCGGGACCGGCCTAGTGGGAGTTTACCATTTAACAGAGTAATTATCAAAATTTATTGATTATTATTAATTATTTATGTTCTTATCAACTATTACAGGTCTACTATGGTCAAATTTCACTTTCTTAAGTGTATACTTTTTATGCACCTAATCTGTCTTATAAACAAATATACACTTAAGCTGGCTTAATCTGTCTTGAACTGTCTTATAACTTCTTCTTTTACAATTTGAATAAGAAGTTAAACAATTTGTTACAATTGAAAAAAGTTGAATCAAGGTTTTATGTTTAGTATGAACATTAAAATGTAAATAAAACATATTTATGATTAGAATACAATTGAATGTCTGCTTAATTATGGTCTGTTTAATTTCATAAAATAAATGTTTCAATAATTTACTGGTAACCAATTAATAATTGCTCTTGTTTTGAATCATAAATAGCATGATTTGCATTTTTCTTCGTCCCAAAAATATTTACAAATTGAACCACTTGTTTCTTGTCATTGATCCACTATAAATCGAAAATAAAAAAATAGATTTCCTAATCATTATGAAATTAAAACATTTAAATCCTCCTTAAATAATAAAAAATTATTTTAAATTGGTTGTTTCATAAAGTTGTGTGAAATAATCACTTGTACACCATAAAATTTATAAACTAGTTCAAGCTATAAATTTTGTGTTAATATTAAATTAGGTTAATGCAAAACTCTTATTGGCAGCACTCAGTATAAAATCGTGGCGGATCATCAAAATTCATTCAGTACCTAATCAATTTATCTCAATTAATTTATACTATTATTGATCTTTAATTGGCTTTGTAATATTATGTTAATACTAATTAAAATGTGTGCTGGTTTATTATGAATGATAATTTATTTGTACAAGCTGTGGATAATCAATTAACATAAAATTCCACTAGAAATTGTTTGTTTAAAATTGTAGCGAATTTTGATGTTTGAAATGATAACAGTTTATATTGAAAATTAATGATTTTAAACTATTTAATATTGAAAATAGCCTTCTTCTTATGGTTTTATAAATTTAGAGGAATGCAGAAATTAGTTTTATTCTAAAAATTTACTGCGAATTAGACGAAGAAAATAGATTTTATAATCTCCAGGAAAAATACAAACAGTTAATTCAATAAACTGCTTGTAATTTTCTCGAAGATAATGGAGGAGCTTATATTATTTTTATACTTCACTAGATTCCGCCAGTTGGTATAATCGGAAATACAGATTTTTATAGTTTGGCCAAATTCTTTTATTTGCATAAATACTTTTATTTAATAGAGATGTCAAAATATACAAAATTAAAATGACTTATTTTAAATATACCTTTCAAGTTAAACTTGAAAGCTCCCACATTTGTTTAATACAGACATTTTATCGTCTAATAAATGTTCGTATTTGATATTTAATAGACAGTGATTTGATAATTAGATTCGTTACAAAGAATTTTTGTTATTTAATGATTAAAAAATTAAAAGTAAATATATTGTTAAAACACCGTGCCTTGTTATTCCGCATTTTAATAGAAAATTAATTTATTCATTTAGATCTGTGTATGCACAGAGAAGAAATTAAAGCTCATTCATGTAGACGAAAAATGAATAAAAAATGACTTATTTTAAATATACCTTTCAAGTTAAACTTGAAAGCTCCCACATTTGTTTAATACAGACATTTTATCGTCTAATAAATGTTCGTATTTGATATTTAATAGACAGTGATTTGATAATTAGATTCGTTACAAAGAATTTTTGTTATTTAATGATTAAAAAATTAAAAGTAAATATATTGTTAAAACACCGTGCCTTGTTATTCCGCATTTTAATAGAAAATTAATTTATTCATTTAGATCTGTGTATGCACAGAGAAGAAATTAAAGCTCATTCATGTAGACGAAAAATGAATAAAAAATGACTTATTTTAAATATACCTTTCAAGTTAAACTTGAAAGCTCCCACATTTGTTTAATACAGACATTTTATCGTCTAATAAATGTTCGTATTTGATATTTAATAGACAGTGATTTGATAATTAGATTCGTTACAAAGAATTTTTGTTATTTAATGATTAAAAAATTAAAAGTAAATATATTGTTAAAACACCGTGCCTTGTTATTCCGCATTTTAATAGAAAATTAATTTATTCATTTAGATCTGTGTATGCACAGAGAAGAAATTAAAGCTCATTCATGTAGACGAAAAATGAATAAAAAATGACTTATTTTAAATATACCTTTCAAGTTAAACTTGAAAGCTCCCACATTTGTTTAATACAGACATTTTATCGTCTAATAAATGTTCGTATTTGATATTTAATAGACAGTGATTTGATAATTAGATTCGTTACAAAGAATTTTTGTTATTTAATGATTAAAAAATTAAAAGTAAATATATTGTTAAAACACCGTGCCTTGTTATTCCGCATTTTAATAGAAAATTAATTTATTCATTTAGATCTGTGTATGCACAGAGAAGAAATTAAAGCTCATTCATGTAGACGAAAAATGAATAAAAAATGACTTATTTTAAATATACCTTTCAAGTTAAACTTGAAAGCTCCCACATTTGTTTAATACAGACATTTTATCGTCTAATAAATGTTCGTATTTGATATTTAATAGACAGTGATTTGATAATTAGATTCGTTACAAAGAATTTTTGTTATTTAATGATTAAAAAATTAAAAGTAAATATATTGTTAAAACACCGTGCCTTGTTATTCCGCATTTTAATAGAAAATTAATTTATTCATTTAGATCTGTGTATGCACAGAGAAGAAATTAAAGCTCATTCATGTAGACGAAAAATGAATAAAAAATGACTTATTTTAAATATACCTTTCAAGTTAAACTTGAAAGCTCCCACATTTGTTTAATACAGACATTTTATCGTCTAATAAATGTTCGTATTTGATATTTAATAGACAGTGATTTGATAATTAGATTCGTTACAAAGAATTTTTGTTATTTAATGATTAAAAAATTAAAAGTAAATATATTGTTAAAACACCGTGCCTTGTTATTCCGCATTTTAATAGAAAATTAATTTATTCATTTAGATCTGTGTATGCACAGAGAAGAAATTAAAGCTCATTCATGTAGACGAAAAATGAATAAAAAATGACTTATTTTAAATATACCTTTCAAGTTAAACTTGAAAGCTCCCACATTTGTTTAATACAGACATTTTATCGTCTAATAAATGTTCGTATTTGATATTTAATAGACAGTGATTTGATAATTAGATTCGTTACAAAGAATTTTTGTTATTTAATGATTAAAAAATTAAAAGTAAATATATTGTTAAAACACCGTGCCTTGTTATTCCGCATTTTAATAGAAAATTAATTTATTCATTTAGATCTGTGTATGCACAGAGAAGAAATTAAAGCTCATTCATGTAGACGAAAAATGAATAAAAAATGACTTATTTTAAATATACCTTTCAAGTTAAACTTGAAAGCTCCCACATTTGTTTAATACAGACATTTTATCGTCTAATAAATGTTCGTATTTGATATTTAATAGACAGTGATTTGATAATTAGATTCGTTACAAAGAATTTTTGTTATTTAATGATTAAAAAATTAAAAGTAAATATATTGTTAAAACACCGTGCCTTGTTATTCCGCATTTTAATAGAAAATTAATTTATTCATTTAGATCTGTGTATGCACAGAGAAGAAATTAAAGCTCATTCATGTAGACGAAAAAACAATAGATGATAGCAAAAGCAAAATACATATCCATTGAAAACTTAATTCCTCAACATCAAACAATATTTTCAATGCACAAATCATAATGGTCTTCTTAATATTAATTTGTTATCTACTTTTATAACGATTAATCAACTAATCTGATTTTAAAACTAAGATTTAAATCAATACTTAAATCTGTACCTATGATTTATCGGATCTAATAAATTAGAAAATATCAATAATTATGTCTATGTAAAAAACAGAGTTAAAATATAAAATATACAATATAAATACATATGATCACAGTAAAGCTTTGAATAAAAGTAACTAAATTAATAAAAGCTTAATTTATTACTGCCTGATTTCAATCTTAGGCACAATTTACCTGCGTTCAAGTAAAGCTTAAACACACAATCAATCCAGCTAATTGCAACAATCAATCCAGGATCGCGTTGCTTTTATCTATTGATGTCATCAAGTAATTCTCGTTGCTGATTACGCAACGGACAAAATGCAGTATGTAGAGGTTGTAAATGAGTAAAATTCGGTCATCAATGTACTCATTGCTTCCCGGGTAGGAAGCTAAACGCTTCACGAAAGCGTTTAGCTTCCTAAATGCTTTCTCAGACGGAATGTAGACCGTGGAAATTAAAAGTGAGATCGAAGCCCTTTATATAGTTAGATCGAATTTAGTTAGATCGAAGCCCTCAAATATTTCGATAATAAGTTTGTAATTTTGAAAATGTGAACTACAGATTAATTGTTAATACTTCTATAATTATCGATTATATATTAGATTATAGATGAAAATAAGATTATAATTTAGTTATAATCATCATATCAAGATATTTATTGTTAAAAAACATTTAATCTTTGAAAATGTGAACTACAGATTATTTAATCGATAATACTTCTATAATTATCGATTATATATTAGATTATAGATGAAAATAAGATTATAATTTAGTTATAATCATCATATCAAGATATTTATTGTTAAAAAACATTTAATCTTTGAAAATGTGAACTACATATTATTTAATTGTTAATACTTCTATAATTATCGATTATATATTAGATTATAGATGAAAATAAGATTATAATTTAGTTATAATCATCATATCAAGATATTTATTGTTAAAAAACATTTAATCTTTGAAAATGTGAACTACAGATTATTTAATTGTTAATACTTCTATAATTATCGATTATATATTAGATTATAGATGAAAATAAGATTATAATTTAGTTATAATCATCATATCAAGATATTTATTGTTAAAAAACATTTAATCTTTGAAAATGTGAACTACAGATTATTTAATTGTTAATACTTCTATAATTATCGCTTATATATTAGATTATAGATGAAAATAAGATTATAATTTAGTTATAAAATTATAAATAGAAAATAAGATTATAAAGTGTAACTTATAGAATTGTAACTTATAAATTGTACTATAGACATAATTTATATCTACTTATATCGATTATATATCGTCTTATCGTCTATCATGTAATCGTCTTAACGATTGTATACCCACAATGAAATTTTTTTGCCATTGCTAAAGAAAATAATATAAATGTACACTAGAAAATATTCCGGCTTATATAGGCATTATCATGAGCACGAAACCAAACAACTTGAAATGTCTAAAGTATTTCTTCGAGAAGGTGTACTTTCTCTGCTTGCTTTACTAGCTTGCACCTTTATATGTCAAGGTACAAATGTTAATGAAATTTATCACCACAAGCAATCAATAAAGAAATATTTCAATGGTTCAACTTTTCGGAATATCTTCCTTAAATCTCGTATCAAGCCAATGCCCAATTTACCAGGAAATCTAAAAGAGATTATGACGAATAGCCTTAACTTTAAGGATATTTCTAATGTCGACGAATTTTGGGATTACTTAATCTTGTATTTTTACCCACTAATATTTAATTCTGATCGCTGGTACAACGGCAGAGGTATATCAGACCGTGATTACCGATACGCACTTCTGGTCCAAAATGTATTAATCAGTGATATAGTATTACGTCAGGTGCGGGTAAAAAACGGAACATGTCCATTAAATCCGTCAATTCAAGAGGAAATCAAAACATGCTATGGAAAATATTCAAGACAGAATGAATTACATTTGAATCCATCGGTCTTAGAGCCATTGGGTACCCGCTTTGAAGCTCTTAATCCAAATGTTGACATATTTCAATATAGAAATGATGGTAAATTCGGCTCGTATAACGGGCGTTTCGCCACATATTCTTCGAATGGTTTTGTATACATAATCCCCTTGGCTATATCTAACTACCAGGATGCATATTCAGCAGATCAAGTCCAGTATTATGCCCAGCAGAGCCTTCGTAAATTAAGAGACCGTAAGTGGATTGAGGAATCTACAAGAGCGGTTTTCATCGAAATGACTTTATACAACGGAAATGTCAATAGGTACATTTTTGTACGGCTAGTTGTGGAATTTCCTGAAATTGGATCAGTATGGCCAGAAATCGAAATATTCTTAGGTAATCATGAACGTTTACTTACCATTTATAGATGGTACATTATGCACGTTATTTTTCATTGTGGTATATTCTTGTTGTGCGGTGTTAACACTTGCTGGAAGTATTATAAATTACGCGACGATCATCATTGGTTTTCTGTGCTTTATAATTGCAGCGTAGTGATTGCATGCGTAATATCACTTGCGTCGTTCTGCCAACTTTTAGGATATATAAAGTTCTCTAAAAATTCCGACGGTAAAGTCGATGAAACACGACTATGGTCAATGTTTCAATGCTTACAACAGTATGATCGTTTACTAGACGTTATAATGATTTATTCACGTCGCATAAACGTTTCTCACAGTGTTTCCATCGTTATTTCAAAGTCGTATATATTAGAACAAGCTCTTTTTCATAACATTAAATTAATAAAATTAATCGGATATGCATCAATAAAATTGATAAAATCAATAAAATCAATAAAATTAATTGATTATTATCAATAAAATCAATAAAATTAATTAATTAATTTTATTGATTTTATTGATTTTATTGATAATTTTATTGATTTTATTATCGATTAATTTTATTAATTTTTCTAGCGTTTATATCTGTTGAATAAATAGATATAAATGTTGATGGTTTAATTTTTGTTAAATAGACGTTATAATGTATCCGATTAATTTTATTAATTTTATTAATTAATCTTAACAAAGATTAATATTAAAGTGTTGCATAACTGTAATAATTTATTCAACTTTTCGGCTAATATCAATGACACTATATGTTATATTATAATATAATTATATTAATTATATAAATTAATATTTTATATAATAAAATATTAATTTGTAGTATAACCACGTCGCATAAACGTTTCTCACAGTGTTTCCATCGTTATTTCAAAGTCGTATATATTAGAACAAGCTCTTTTTCATAACATAATAAAGATTTTTATAATAAACGACGCATGTATTAAATGAAAATTATGAACACAAACTGAATAAAAGGTTGTTTGTCAGATTTAATTTTCTTTCGTCGTTTTATATGCTGCCAATAGGGGATAAGATCCTTCCAGTTGTCACCAACGCATAACTTTCTGATTTAGCCACACACCTAAGGTCTTGCACACATCTAAGAGCCCAATTTGAGCTACGATGATTGGTAATCTCGATATGAGGAGCTTAAGAAATCTTAGTCTTTGCTCAGGAAGACGCCCTCTAGAAAATAAGATAAGTCCCGAGCCCATGTACACCAGGGACACGTTTGAATCTATTCAAGTCAGATCTGGCAGTATATTTAACTGTAATGGTAACTCACAGGTATCTTCCTAGATGTGTAAATACTGAAATTGGTTAAATACGCCAAATGGAAGAGAGATGCGAAAGTGTTAGTCTCTTAGATTTTTCCTTTGTAGTAAGAGCGCCATTAAAAACTATAACATGCGATTTGGAGGTATTGAGAATTATTATTATCTTCTAACGAATTTGATTATTTTAAAGACTACATATTTGCACCTGTGTCTAGGGAGTAGAGATGTGGTATCATCAGCGTATACCAATATATGTTGTTATCGTAGAAAAGGTTGAAAAAATCAATCGTAGCAGCAAGATATAAAATAGGAGAAAGTGGAGATCCGTGAGGCACACCTTTAAGTATAACTGACGCGCATCAAGTTGTCTTTATAAAAAATCGCTTGGTGTACAGTAATATCTTCAACCTGTTAACAATTTCGCAGGCAACCCAAGGTACATTAGAAAAGAGATAACAAAAGGAATAGAGATGCGGTCAAATACAGCAAAAAAATCACGTACGTCAGCTACAACAAGCTGATGACTGTTATCTTCAAATTAATGGTGCTTTTCACTGATCGCTGAGTAAATTAAGTGAACTTTTACAATCCAATGACCACTAGTGGGATTGATTTGCGCCTACTTAAATGATGGCGGATTTTACGCCCAAGCGCTTTTTGATTAATAACTAACGTTAATACCAGTAATATCGGATGGAGGTTCTAATAACATAGTGGTCGACCTCCTTTCTCACAGTCTGTCTGTTAAAAGCTAACAGATGTGAATGGAGATTGGCTCACTGGTTTTGGAGGGTCCTAGAAGCGGATACCAGGAGTTCAGGATACCCGTAACGAATAAGTCCCTACTTTTGAAACTGCTCAGGTAGAGATTGGTTTGAATAAGTGGCTCCGTAGTTGTGTCAGGATAGTGATTCTTCCAGAAAATTTGTCAAGGCTTATGTTACCAATACAACCTGATGTTCTCTCCTTCAAGCTGCCAAACTTCTCCTTCTTGAATATATTCGAAAAAGGAGACTAATAAGGGTTAAGGCGAGCAATGCTCGCCCTATCCGTGCTCAGTTGGAGCCTACACCTAGAACTCAATATTCTTTCGATAGAGCCTACCTGAAAGAAACAGAGAAATCGGGAAGGTGTAACATTTTTGCTAGGACCTTGAGTTTTGTCGACGTTGGATTGAACATGTAACCTGTATAGGTAGCCGAAAGGATCCCGGTAGCTTACGAAATGAAATAGAAATAAAATTGGGTTAAACTGGCATTTGTTGCTGCAAGTAAGAGTCCAATAGCTGCCTGGAAGAGTGCCACTCTGAATGGATAAAAGTGAAACCGCCACATCAGCAGTGTATCTTCTTCCATCCGCCAACTAAGTAGTTCATGCACGGGTGAACAGTTGTTGGCGTGACTGCTCAATACAGAGGGACTTTAACAGTCACTTTTCATGTAGCAGCTGATTCGTTGATTGTATTCATCCTGATTGCAGCCGAATGTCCCTTAATCCGAATGCCATTTGAAGCTCGTTTAGATCATCCTCTTCTAGATCTGTCTCAATATTGAAAATTTTTATAGAGGTGGTTATTGCCTTGTGGTCCGCTTTCCCGTAATGCTTTAGATTTTTTTTCAAAGTCTGAATAGGTTATAGCCATTTCATTATCCAAAAACGCAATGCGGAATTTGCCAGGAAGCTTCTTGGCGGATGAGTACGCATACCCACCGGAGTACTGCGCCACGATGCGCTTCAGCAGTATTTTTAAATATTCCTCTATCTTTTGTGAAGATGTAGTGATCTCGACAAAATTTTGGAGCTTTTTTGCTGAGGAAATCTCGCTTTTTATAATTCATAGCACTAACCTGTAAGTTGTTTTGTTCATTGTTTCTTTTTGCACATACCTTCATTGAAGCATCGCTGGATGTGGTGGAATAGTCTTTATTTAATTAAAGGAAGTGTGTAGAAATGCACTTTTCTGTTGTATTTTCGTGGAATTTGAAAATATTTGATTGCTCCGACATATCATTTATTCGCATGCGTAATTTTAACTCTCTAAATTTTAAGAGTCGCTCTTCGATGAAGTGCTTAGTGATAAATTAGTGCTCTTTTGTTTAAATTGGGATGGCAGATTATTGCATGTAATGCTACTAATTTGATGTCTATTTTTGTAAAATATTGTTATTATTTTGTAATCGGACAATTCAATCTCTATATCAAGACGTACATTGCAGATATGTGAATTCTAATAGTCCAGCAGACTGTAAGTCATCAATAAAACCAAACTTGATGTTAATATGCTAAGAATGTAACGAATATTGATTCATAAATTGGAAACTTATAACTTCTATAACAATTGCCGGTTAATTAATTTACAGATACCAGATCCTTGTTCTTTTCAATGAACTATGCGCAATCATACATCATAATCATCTAGTGTTGTAACTTTTGAAATAATTGGTGTTAAATACACACCAATATTTAATCATATATTACATATCAACCTTTGTTAAATATAGCATGCTTGGTCAGTTAATGTTTGGCACTCATGTGGAAGACCATGCAACTGTTGGTGAATCATTTCTATCACTACTATCGACAGCACTTGGAGAGCCGAATTATAAGCGTTTATCTGCTGCAAGTCCCTGGCTTGCTGCTACTTACTTCTTCTCTTTTATGTTCATAGTAAGCTATGTTCTGCTTAATATGTTATTAGCAATAGTAATCGATACATATAACACAATGTCAGATAAAGATGTTCAGTATAACCCAACAGACAGTATTTTCGATCAAGCTTCAGATAATTACATTATAGTTTTACGAGAGTGGTTTAGACACTGTATGTACTGGTTTACGAAACAAAATAAGCAAGATGATTTAAGTAGCGAAATCGATCATGTTAAACCAGAAGACGGTCGAGTTCGTAATCCCCGGAAACCGTCGAATTGGATAAATCAAAAAGCTAATAAGGATAATTTAAACGATACAACTAATATAGATCATTTCAAAATAGAATATCATGCGATACGTTGTCTGCAGTATGTTTTGAAAGAATTCAAATCTCCCCATGATCAGAAGCATGAATCCGTATATGAAGATCAACTCCTAAGTAAAAATGTATTGAATAAAGAAGAGTTAAAATTAGAACGGGATAAAGTAGCTGACGAATTATATAACCTATTTATCGGCAACTGTCCTGGAAAAATTGCATGCTCAAAGAAGCAATGGACAAATTTGGATTCAAAGTGCAACAAAATGATAGCATTAATGGATACCGTTCACAGAAAACTAGATTTAGATAAAGCATAATCTTACCTATTGTATATTCGATATACTTTTTATGATCATGTAAGCTAAATAAAAAAAGCGTAATGAAACGTTTAACTTCAATTATTATCAACAAACGTAATTGATACCAACAAACATAATAAAATTGTAATACAACATAATATCTCTAAAATTCGGAGATGCGATATAATCCTTAATCTACATTTTAACCGTACTCGACGTGGTAATTGTTTAATTAAATGCTATAATTTAGCTTTAAATTTTTGTATATAATATTAAAAAATCAAAGTTAATGCTAATCATTATCAATATTGCATTTGTTTAACTGTATGCTTTAATTTTGCTTTAAATTCTTCCAGAGTTTGTAAAAAATAAATATCAACTATATTAGTGATATTAAATTTAGGTTAGAATTCTTTTAATATTTTAATAAATAATATCATTAAAATACTATTAATTTGTCCAGTGTGAGCTACTGAATTTGACTTAAATAAATTCAAAAATGTCCTGAAGATATTAAGATTAACTTTAACACAAATCTAACGTCTGTTATTTAAAAAGATATCATAAGTGCGCCTTTGGTAGACTAGAACAATCTAGGGACTTGTCTTAGTTTCTAGTGGGCTTCTCCAGCAACAAAGACTAACGTTTTCTACGATCTTAATGCCAAGAGGTAGTCTTGACCACACTTTACGCTTTTTAAGTATGCATTAAAAGCGTTAAGTGTAGTTGACACCTTGCTCATATTCAATTCTTGTTCGAGAAATGTAGTTGGAAAATGTGGGCATATTACATACGGAGTTTGTTGTATTTTAAACAAAGTGGCCAAGTTAATTCTAAAAACATTCGTAGCAAAACTGATGAACACGAAATTGTTAACGTTAACATTATTTTTTTAGAAATTTAACGTATTATTAATACATTATATACAATTAAGCTGATAGTAAACAGAGCTGCCAACCACATATAGCATTTAAAATAAAAAAGACATTTGATAATAAAATTTATTATTTCTGAGACACATAAAATCAAATGACTGGCTAGAATAAAATTAACAATATAGAATGCTAATTTGAGTCTGTTTGAATATGTTTTCCAATACGATTACAACTGACTTGAATGCCAATATTCCTTACGAATATCTAAATACCAAAAAATGTGCACTGACTTGGAAATCACGAAGAAATTAAAAATGCAAAAGCGAATTTGATATATAATCTTTACATTACGAAATGATGTTTAATTGTAAAACAAATTTAAGAGATTCAAGCACGATTATTAAAAGATGTCAAAATGTAGACATAATAAGATTGTCAATTTCAATTAATTAATAACTTGATCTTTTTATTAAAAATATCTGAAATAATATTTAACAAGTAACGAAATATTAATGATATTAACAATTTTATTTATTCAAATTATTTTTTTGATAACATATGTGACATCATAGAAATTAAAAATAATTATTGACTGTATCAGCTGAAATTTTCTTTTTTTGTAGAAATTGTAATAATTTAAGTAATTTGATAAATAATTATTACTCAAACGAAATATAATGAATAGTAATGGTTTATAATGTGTGTGAACAGCTTGTTTAATTTTATGCAATACAGCATAAATGAATATTTTAAAATATAAAAAACTAAATCGTTTTAAATTCATTTATTTATTAGTTATAAGAAAACTAAATCCTATCATCTTTATATACAAGCGAGAAATTGAACTTTATTTGACGATTTAAACGTTTTATCAGTTTAATACAGCTTAAATGTCCTTAATATTTTAAACTCGGGAATTTTATTCTTTATCTCCTTAATAATATTTCAAGGAGAAATTATAAAAGCATTACATTTTCGACACCAAAGTAATTTGTTGTGGAAATTAACAACATACATATCGAGTAACACGAAGTCGAGTATACATATCGAGTAGCACTAAGTATACATATCGAGTAGCAATATACATATCGAATAGCAATATACATATCGAGTACCACTAAACATATCGAGTAGCAATATACATATCGAGTAACACTCAGTAACACTCTCGTCAGAAGGCTGACTACGTCAGCCTTCTGACGAGCCCGGAACTATCAACATGTGACAAAAAGCGGGCGAAACGAAAACGGCTGTGACAATGGTGCCGTTAGTAGTCAGGGTGTATGGAATTGGATATCATAAAGGAAGGATTCTGTAGCTGGTTTTCAATGCGAAAGTCACCTTGTGTGACCTAGCAACTATTCAATACATAAATAAGCATCCATCAAAGGATCACCAGTCCCGATTTCAATCGATCTTCATGATCCCATACTAAACAATCTATAATAAGCATGCCAGAGAGCATCTCGGGCAATGCAGTTTCTTGAGATCATGATGGAATATTTAATATACTGTATGAAATCTGGTAATCCTAGATTCGTAGCCTAGCAGTCAAGAGCGCAAGCCAAGTACGGAGAGCGACAGCTCAAATCTCGGATAAGTCAAATTTCAAAAGGAAAAGAGTTGGTAATCAGCCTTCTGACGAACCCGGGGCTACCAACATGTGGCGAAAAGCGGGCGAAACGCAAACGACTGTGGCAATGGTGACGTTAGTAGTCAGGGTGTATGGAATTGGATATCATGAAGGAAAGATTTTGTAGCTGGTTTTCAATGCGAAAGTCACCTTGTGTGACCTAGCAACTATTCAATACATAAATAAGCATCCATCAAAGGATCACAGTCCCGATTTCAATCGATCTTCATGATCCCATATGAAACAATCTATATATAATGGTATTGCATGTTAGTTGATAATGTTATATATAATGGTATTGCTTGCTAGTTCGTTGATCGAAGCCAGTTTCAATCGGCAGCTACATTGAATTATATATAAATAAATATATATAAGATATATATATATATATATATATATATATATATATATATATATATATATATATATATATACTTACTTAATATATATAATCTTAAGGTTTTGTTTGAATCGGTATTGCTCGAGATCGCGAATAGCAATTCTTTTCACATGTTTGGTAAGTTTTTGAATCAAGCATGTTCTTCAGCCTGCAATATTGAGCAATATCGATTCAAACAAAACCTTAAGATTACATAGAAAGAATTGATTC
Source organism: Pomphorhynchus laevis (assembly GCA_012934845.2). NCBI lineage: Eukaryota > Metazoa > Acanthocephala > Palaeacanthocephala > Echinorhynchida > Pomphorhynchidae > Pomphorhynchus > Pomphorhynchus laevis. Next base: position 27,714 of record WNNJ02001513.1, on the reverse strand, counting down.
ACTCAATCTCGGTTTCTTATAGTCAAGCATCCGAAAGCTTGATCATCTGGTTGTTAATGATGGTCTGCATTGCAAAATGTAGGATTTAAGAGCTAACGCCTCCCACAATTTCAGCTAAATGTCAGAAATGCATTTTTGTCACAGAGGCAGCCGAAACTGCGTGTGATAGTTCATCTTACTGACGATCGCTACCGGTTATCAAATGACCGTCTAGAAGTGACGAGAGTTTGCAGACTAAAGAATATGCTCGATTCAAAAACTTACTCTCTATATATATCCTTTTAATAGAAATGCTGTTTAACAGGGACACTTTAAAGTGTTCAAATATATAAAATATAATTTGTTGTTACACCTGCCCTGGGACATTATTGATTTTGACTTTTTATAATGGTGTTGCTTGTTAGACTGAACTTTGATTCACGACTTTCAGTCACCATGTCACTTCTAGACGACCACTTCAACATCGAATTGATGGAGTACCTGTCAACACTCATCAGTAGAAGGAAGTATCTACTATTTGTTTCGGTTGCCTGTATGACATTGTGAATAAAGGCGTTTCCGACACTGCTTAATTGACTGAGGCTTACACTCTTTTCCAATAATTGACATTTTATATAGAAGTGACAACAAACCATTTCAGCACATTCGTACACCACTATATATAAATCAGCATTTAAATCTTGCAAATAAATTAAAATTTAAAATACGGAATTTATCAGGATTTCAACTAATATGTAATCCACATTTATTTTACTTTTGCTGACTACTGCATTTACAATGTGATTGCCGAATTTAAAGCAAATTAGGTTGTGTATTGACCACCAAAATAAGGTGGTCAATACACAAGTACACAAACCTATCATAATTAGGTTCCTATCATAATTAGGTTTCAAACTCGAGAAGTTTGATTCTTTAACTTTAATTATATGTTTAGCGTCACCATTTAAGACTAAATTACATTTAACACACAATATTACCTTCTTAGTACTGGGTAACTTTTCAACGAGTACATGTTCTATTTCATAGTCGTTTGATTCATGGCAGCTAGCAGTTGTACTTTCACCATCATTCTAAATAATAAAACTTGTAAAGACTGATACAAATTAAAGCAGTATAACCTGCAAGTGCTTTTGTTATTTTTATAATTAAACATGAAACTGTGTCTATTTTAATATTAAAAAGAGAACATTCGGTTTAGTATTTTATAAAGGGTGACATTAATATACACCGTGTAAGAATGAAGATTGGAAGTCCTTACAAGTAACTACTTCTGAGGATTTTAGTTATCAGGAATCCCGGAATACGGAATGTTTAACCATTTTTCATCCAGAGGTTTAATTTTAATTTAATTGACTTTTATAATGACGATTTATAATGAAAATATAAATTAAAATATAAATTAAATATAAATTTAAATCGTCAATTTAAAATTGACGATTTTTAATGTTTAGTTTTGTCATTAAAAATATCCAAGATGAATACATGTTCGAATTCAAAACGTAAGTGATAAATCTTACATTAAACAAATGACTTACTATTCCCGTCAATTTCTATTTTGATTGAAGGAATCAGGAAGACTGAACAGCATGAACTGACTCTATGCTGTTTCGACTTTTGAGTCTCATCGGTAGGATGCTGTTGCACAACTGGATTGAAGTTCAAATAGCATAAACTAACTATATGCTATTTTGACTTTTGAGTCTCAAAAGTCAAAATAGCAGGATTGAAGTGCAGTACCCATAGACACATCCTAGTACATGTTAATTCCTAGTACATAGATGTGTACTAGAAGGACTTATTGAGTTGTCTAGGGGTGCTGAACTTTAATCCAGTTGTGCACCAGACCCCTACTGATGAGATTCAAAAGTCGTTACAGCATTGAGTTAGTTTATGCTGCTTGAGTCTTCCCGATTCCTTCAAGCAGAATAAATCTTATATTATTACAATAGTAACAAGACAAGAAACTAAAACCGGTAAGTCCATTTAGATACATAATCATTGACCCTTAACTAGTGTGATAGAGAATATCCTTTAAATTTTATTTATTTTTTAATATTTAATATTAATATTTATTTTTTAATCATTTTAAATGATTTTTTAATTCGAAATTAACTTAAAATATAACGGCAAAAGATAATGCTTTGTTGGCCTTGTCAATGACAATATTGTTTGCGAATTAACTACTCCATTTTGTTTATCTAATGAAGATTGAATTTTTTAACTTTAAACTGATTTTGATTATTTGTTTTATCGTGATACCTCTAATGTGACCAATTATTAACGAAAAGTCTATCTATCAATTACTAGCTTTAATTACCCTCTCCAAATATCACAACTTTCTCGGTTATTTATAATTTTCCCATATTTATATCTTGATACCTTATTCGCTTATTTTAATCAAATAAGGATCTGACGTTTAAATTATAATTTAGTTTCAATGTTTTATATCATATTAATTAAGTACTAAATAAGATTGTATTATTTCAAATAATTGATCGCGTTTTAATTATTGATTAAACAGGAGAGATTGGAATATTTTTTAAATTAAATTATTCGAATTTTCGGTAGTTGGTTGCTATCATCGAGACAAAAATCTTACACAGTAAATATTTTAGAAAGTGATAAAACTTTTATTGCAAAACAATGTGTCCTGGTGTTGATAGCAGGCATCGATCGAAAATTCGACTATATATAAAATTCAAAATATTATATATAATATTTTATTATAATATATTTAATAATATATTATATCATAATTCTCAAGTACTAAATGATGTTCTTTGTATTATTTTAAATGTTGTAAAGTTCTTATTTTTGCTGTTTTATTATTTCAAAATAGAAATGATAAACTTTCTTTTCATATTCACGTAGACCTCATACTTTAAAAGCTGGCAGAAAGATATTTTAATAAATATTTGCATTTAGTCGTTATGATTTGCCATTGATTTAATGATTGGTTAAGCGTGTGACATAATTTTTACATTTCCATAATATATGGAATTTCTTGTAACGTTTATAGAAATTCAAAAATGAATTAAAAGCTTTTAAAAATTAAAATTTTATTAAAATTAATAAATTATTTTATTAATTTTCAAAAATTTTGATATTTATAATTATTGTGATAATTTGAAATTATATTTCAAATAAGATAGAAATTTCAATTAAACAATTATGAAATTTTTATAAAACATTATAAACAAAAAATATCGAAATAAATAATGAAAATTAATATAAAAATTAATCAATAAATAATTTTTTGTCAAAATTTAATTTTATCATTTTATTTTATCTCGTACAAAATAGAATAAAACTGACGTTCTCTTTTTATAAAATTAATAGTTTTAGATGTAACATAATTTTTATATTTTCTCAATATATCGATTTTCTTGTTTCGAGAAATTTTAAAATGAATTAAAAAATATTTTTTTTTATTTAAAATTTTGATATATGATCCATCTTGATGGTACTTGTAAACTCTTTGTATATTGTGAAACAGTCATTTTTGTAAGCTCTAATTCTTGTAATTTATTTTCGCTTAAGAGAGCTTACAATTTCTTAGCAAGCTCTCTTAAAAATAAATCAGTATTAGTTATTTTTAAACTTTTTATTTCAAATAAGATAACTTTTACGCTATTATTTGAAAAATCGATTTAGAATATAAATTATTATTTAAATAATTTCTATTATGCAAATACCTAGTATTATAATAACCCTATGGATAATGTAATAAAATCATTAAATATAAAATATCCGTGTTTTATATTTAATGAATAAATAAATATTTATTCAGTGTGTTTTCACATTTTGATGGGTAAAAACCATTTAATGTGTTTTCGCACTTGATCAAATTGCTTTTACACTTTGATCAATTCTTCAAAACACTTAAATGCAAAATCGTACTGTAGGATCTGTTTTAGCGCATTCCAAAGCTTCCTCTACAGGAAGGACTACCGTAGCTTGTTTGCCAACCTGAAATTTTTAATGTCGGATCAAAATAGGGAATGTATTTAATTACCGTATTCTCGGGTTGTTCAATTTTGGGCTTCTAAATAATTAACACTTTAAATTTGGGTAAAAGAATTAAAGAAATAAATGAAGTAATTTCTTTTGGAACGCATAAAAATATTGAAATAAATTTACAAAATAATAACTTAATAAAAATAAAATTAACACACGATTTTGTGATCAATTTAAACTGTTAGTTAATTCATCCGAAATAAGCAATTATATTTTTAATTAAAGATGTTAATAATGCCTTCATTATTTATTTTATTTCATACTATTTTTAGTAAAAACATTGAGTGTATTCGCATATTAAAAATATGTTTTGATTTAAGTAAATTTTTATTTATTAATTGCACCAGTGATTAAAAAAATTAGAAATTATAAGTTTGCATATGTACTTTCTATGTTTAAAAATAATAATTAAATTATTCGATTATAATTTGATAAATTATAATCAAATAATTTATCTTGTCCTATAATTTAAAATCGAATAATTATAGATAATATTTTGATAACTTATTGCTATCGAATATTGTTTAATTTATAGATTGATGTTTAAGTTACTATTTTATTCATATTATCGAATGTATAAACTTTTTATTTTTTGAATTCTTACTATTTATTCATGTTATTATAAAATATTTTATTTAATATTATTTTTAACAAAAACATTAGATGTATTCACCAATGTTTAATGTATTTCGAGGTATATGTCACCTTAAAAAATCTATAAATTAAAAAAGTTATTACAATGAATAGTAAAATAATATAATTACAGTAAAAAAACATTTTAAAAATGTTTTTAAAATTAAAAATTCGAATTTACAAGATCGCCCACGTAGTTATTCACTAAACATAGATGAGAATTAATCGTAATATAATACTTTGTATCGTTAACAGCAGTATTAACAGTATGTTAACGAACCGTATTAACGGTCTATTAAAATTCTGCAAAATATTGAATTTTGAATATTCAGAATACTGAAAATACAGTATTTTTAAAATTCTGAATTTGATGTCAGTAGCTTTCAACTTTTTAACAAAATATTTCTTTATGGTTTCATTAAAAATACTTAGTCATAAAATGTACATTTTAAGTTTAGGTATAAAATATTATACCAGAAAATATACTTTAAAATTTATTTATGTTATAAGTAGGTAAAACAATTGATTTAAATATTGTACGAAAAAGTACCTTTGTGACACGTTCCTCATTCATTTTCCGAATCTTACTCAGTCGTCGTTCGATTATTTTACCAACTTTATTTGTCTTTGTCGCTCCCCATACACGTTTTAAATAGCGTTGCCCTTCCTAAATGTTTTAAAGTTTAAAATCGTTTTCGAAATCAACTGTATTAATATTATAGTTTCCAAAATTCATGAATACAAATCCGTCATTTTCTATTTTCGAAAAAAATAGAAATTGCGTAATTGATTGTGGCAATCGGTTATCGCTTAACGACCGATGACTAATTTCTCCGTTCAAGAGCTTATTAATGTTGATCAATTCTCTTCCTAGACGTGTTTGGTTTGCTTAGCATAATTAGCTGGATGATAGCTGGACTTCACACTATTGTTTAATTTGATCTGGATACAGTACAAATTAGAAAAATATGATGTGTACATAGTATTAAATTCTAATTAAATTCTAATTTAATTCATTAAATTACATTCTAATCCATTAAATTCTAAGCCTAAAATGATGAAATTAAAATAAATAGTAAGTAGTTACAATGAGTCGGAGAAGGGGATTAAAGAGCATATCAAGCCTTTGTAATTAAAGCGAAATTCGAATTTTTGGGTCATATTTAGCTCATATCCTTTTGTAATAATTAACCAGCGTAGATGACTAGTATTTTGAATATTAGGCGACTGATAGATTGATTATGTAAAAATGAAACAAATTGCGAGGAAAGTTTACAAGAGCTGAGTATTTTTTTAATTTATTAAAATCCTAGCAATGTTGAAAAATATCATGTGTGTATAATATTAAACACTCCATTAAATTATAAACACTATAAGTTGTAATTTTGGTAATAATAAATCATTATAATTTTTAAAGATTTCATATATATTTTTCTTAAAAAAAACTATCAAGGTTTAATATTAAAAAAATAATATTAATATATTTAAATTTATATTTAATATTTGATATTAATATTTATATTTATATTAAATATTAAATTAAATATTATTTTTATTAAATATTTATATTTATATTATTATATTAATATTTAATATTTAATCTTCAATATTAAGAAACAAAATTTACTTTAACATAAACTAAAAATAACATAAATTAAAACATGATAAAAATCACTGCAATAAAATTACTGATTGCATACCTCTGCAGTTGTTTCCATGGTACCCTTTCTAGCAAGCTTTGTTGCTTTGAAGGCGATTGAATCCCTTGGATTTAACTCATCATCTGTTGAATTGCTATTATCAGTGTCATTCGTATCTCCAGTTTTCTTATTGACTGCTGTATTGGCAGCAGGCTTCACCTTATATATACATTACATTATCAATGCATATAAATGAATACAGTTTTTACTGCAATTATCAAGTTTACATACTGTTACATGCCACTAGAGCTAGAAATTAAAAAAAGTTATGTGACTTTGCAACGATTTTTATTCTTTGCAAACTTGCATCAATCCACACATACTTTTGATTTCCAAAACATTGCCATCAGCATATGCCATATTGCCAATGGTTTAAAAGACAATTCAAATTCATATTTTTACATGTTGGTTTTAAATTCTTTTAGGTATAAAAGAATTTAAATATAATAATATAATACAAAAGTCAGTAGTTTTGTATTATATTCAAAATGCTTGAAGTATCTTTATTTTTAATCAATTCTTAATTTGATTAATTATGCTAACAATGCCGTAATTTTATTTTTTGAATTTTTAAGCAGGATAAGCAAACACAAATTTATTTTTCAAAATCTTTGAATTGGAATGAGACTGCTGGCTTTTCTTAATTCTCTTGAATTTAAAAAGCCATACCTAGCAAATAAAAATCGAATATATTTTTAAATATGAAAATATGAGCAAATGTATTTTCTGATATGAAAATATGTTTCAATATGTATTTTCAAATATGAGCAAATATGTTATCATCAGGAATATTTAATCTTTTTTAATATTGCTGTAATCCGTGGCTTATGAAGTCAGAAAGTTTCAACTAGTTGAAAGTTTGATATTAGTTGCAGCTAATTTTTTTCACGTTGATACAGTTGTAAAATTTATGATTTAATACACCTTTTCTTATTTTTATAGACACCTTTTTGCATTTTTATAGACACCTTTTCTCATTTTTATAGACACCTTTTCTCATTTTTATAGACACCTTTTCTCATTTTTATAGACACCTTTTTGCATTTTTATAGACACCTTTTCTCATTTTTATAGACACCTTTTCTCAAAAATAAGAAATATTTTTTAAGCCCTTAATTATGTTTTCCGAAGACGAACAAAGAACAAATGTCAATGAAGAAGGTGAAAGAACTACGTACATACGCAAGACACGTCAGATGATTACGAAGACAATGGTTGAATATTTTAAAGGATTGCTAAGTGGCGAGTTTAAAATGAAACAACTACCTGACTTGCTTAACTTATCTAAGAGCACAGTACATAGAATGTACAAAAGATATCTTACAGGTGAATTTAACGATCTCTCCACATTTAAATCATCAGCAGAAAAGAAAATTATGGCTATAAAGGATTATTCTTTCGAAAAGAATATAATAGCACTAGAGATTGCTTCCAATCCTGTAATAACTCTTGCGTCTATAAAAGATAAGCTTGATACTTACAACCCTACTGTATCTTATTCCGTATCAACAGTTTCCAGAATAATTAAAGATAAAATGAATTACACCAGGAAAACACTTACATTGGTACCAATCAATAGAAACAGCAACGAAAATAAAGTTGTAAGGGCTCTTTATGCTACACAACTACAGATTATCAATGACGAACAACTGATTTTCCTCGACGAATCGGGATTTAATCTCCACATGCACCAAAACTTAGGATACTCTCCAAGGAATACTAAGAGTTATATCAGCGTTCCCAATTCAAAAGGTGTAAACGTTTCACTTTTATGTGCAATAACTACAGGAGGTGTCCTTGCATATGAATTGAAAGTAGGAAGTTTCAAATCTTCAGATTTATTATCCTTTATAAATAACAAGCTTCCATCTTTAGATCCCCTTCAAAGAAAGTTTATTGTTATGGATAATGCTTCCATACATAAGACAGCAGAAGTTAGTGAAGCATTTGCCAGAAAAAATTATATACTAAAATTTTTGCCTCCGTATTCTCCTCAGTTGAATCCAATAGAAGAATTTTTTTCATGCTTGAAGGCACATGTAAAGAGAAAAGAAAGGTCTACAACGGTTTCTGGGCTTATAGTCACTGTTGAAGAGACTTTACAAGAAGTGGATTTCATAACTGTTGGTTATTTCCGTGATATGAGAAGATGGATTGTTAAAGCATTGGCAAAGGTAGACTTTATCTGATCAATAAATATGTTTTATTTTTTATTTATATTATGAAATTTGGCCTGTTTTTTACAAAAGGTGTCTATAAAAATGCAAAAAGGTGTCTATAAAAATGAGAAAAGGTGTCTATAAAAATGAGAAAAGGTGTCTATAAAAATGCAAAAAGGTGTCTATAAAAATGAGAAAAGGTGTCTATAAAAATGCAAAAAGGTGTCTATAAAAATGAGAAAAGGTGTCTATAAAAATGAGAACCCCTGTATGATATTTTGTGAAATTATACAACAAATATTTTTAATATTTAAAAATAATAAATACTTTTTATTAATTATATTTTAAACAAAAATTAAATAAATATTGAATTTATTTTCAATATTGCGACAAAATATTTTGTTATCATCAAAAATATATAATTGTAAGTAGTAGACTATGTAATAAGGGTTTCAGCTGTTCTGATTACAGTTAAAATTTTCTTATTACATAAGCTACTGATTACATAAAGTTATATGTTTATGATAATGCCAGATTTATTATGTCGAAATATTTAAAGTAAATCCAATTTTAATTTACTCGGCATGGCTTTTTAATTCAATAATATTATATTTGTGTATATAATATGTTATACAATATACTTGTATTAAATACAAAAAAAAACATTATTTTTATATTATACTTATATTTCCGTTTTATTTTTATTGTTTTAAAGTGTGTTTTCTTTCATTATTGTTGAATCCCATATTGTTTGCCATTCTTTCGTTGACACATCAAGCCATAATGATTTTAGCAACGAATGCACAATGAAAAGTTGAAAATACCTGATGATTAGAGGCAAACAGAAAATATAACTACGTTTGCTTCAGAGAATCGTAACAATCGCGACAGATCGTGTAACATATATGGAATAATTAAATTAAAACCCATATTTCTACAATACTCTAACAGATAAGTTACCGAATGTGAAAAACAATACAATTCTAGAAATAAACCAACGTGTTTAGGTATATATTGAAAAGTAATGGGCCTAAAACAATATCTTGAGGTACACCCGACGCAAGTTAATGAGTTAATGGCAAGCTTGATCCCACACGAACAAAATCAGAATGTTGAGGTAGAAATGTATAAATCCAATTAACGACTATCGAATCTATATTACAGTTTTTAATTTATTCTTAAAACTAATTTTAAGATACTTTTAGAATGCAAAGAAATAATTTGCTTTGAATCTTCAGATATAATAAAGAATTGCCAGATTTTTTCAACAAATCATTTTCCCAAATAAATTAATGTAGTGTACATACCGATTCAAAAAGAAATCTTAAAAATCAAAAAATAAAAGAAGACGAAGAAAACATAAATTAAGCGTCATGCCTGAATTGTCAAACAAATATTACTAACTGGAATATAAACTCACTAAACAATATGAACATTTTATGAACTCATCTCTCTCGACCTCTAATCCACCTTCGACATCGTCGACCACTCCATCCTACTTTATCGCCATAGTTATGATTACAGCTTTTCTTCATCTTCCGAAGCATAGTTTTCCTCATACGACACTCGCCCACCTCACTATGGATGCGTTCCCGTCATTCCATCTAGCACCACGTTCCCAATTACTCCAACAACTACGATCTTCGATCCTTCCTCGTCGCCGCCCTCGCATGGAATCAGCTTCCTCTCGACGTCCGCTGCGCTCCCTCCTTTATCACATTAAAATAACTCCTCCGTTCCAATCTTCTCGACACACGACTTAGAATTTTTTGTTGTTGTGATCATGTAAGCGTGCGCCGGCACGCATTTGCCACTTAAAAAATAAATCATTTGTTTCATTAAACAAGATAAATTAATAATAATAAGATTTTATTAATAAAAAACATAAATGGAATAAACACGAGTTAGACAAACAGAAAATAAGTTTACTATTCTTTACTTTATCTTAAGTCTGTGATAGTTTTCTATTCCACTTACGGCCTCAAATCCACAGGGATCTGAGCCCCCCCCAAACAATCCAACACGCCGCCTTCCGATTGAACCACCCGGGGTCTTTCACCCCACCCCCGAATAGTCCAATCGGCGCGGACTATGCTGGGTAAACGAGAGATGAGGAGCTTAAGAAACCTTAGCCTTTGCCATGGGATACGTCCTCTTAAAAAGAAGACTAATCCCAAGATAGCCCAAGTGCCCCAAAGGCGCACCTGGGTTTTCCCTTTCAACGACAGATGCCGGGCTCGTTACAGAGCCAACCTAGCTCTCTTCAGGATACATTTGAGTCTATCTAGGTAAGCTTTCGCCAACCAGGTTACCGAAACAGTGAACCAAGGTATTTTCTCGACTTGTGAAGGTGGGGGTGGTTCAGAGGCAAAAATGGAGTAGAGCGCAGAGAGTGCTAATCTCTTAAGTGTTTGCTTCGTAGCATGGATGCAATGAAAGACGATCACCTGCGATTAAGCGGAGTTTAAAACAAGGTTGGACTTGGGCAACTGCTCTTTTAATCTTAAAAAGAAGCGGCTGATGTCAGAGACTACGTATTTGCACCTGCGTCTTGAGGCACACCCGTAATAGGGTAGAACTGACGCGCATCATGGTCGTCGTTGTAATGAAATCGCTTGGTGTACAGCAGTATCTCCACCCTGTCAACAATTCTAGCAGGCAACCCGAGGGACCTGAGAGAAAAGATAACAAAATGAATGGAGATGCGGTCAAATGCAGCGGAAAAATCAAGGAAAACAGCCACAACGAGTTGATGACTGTTCTCCTGACAAAACCGATGCACTTTACAACAGCTGAATGGACCGAGCGACCTTTGACAAACCCATGGAAACCAGGTGGGATTAAATTTCGCCTCAGATGATCGCGGATTCTACTCGCAAGCGATTTTTCATAGATCGAGACGAGGGAATTTTGAATTAAAATAGGACGCAGGTCTTTAGGACAAGAGACCGGATACTTTTTAGGTAAAAAATCCTTCTACTAATATTGATGCCGGCCACATTGAATGGAGTGGCTAATAGCATTCTGACGACCACCTTCCTTCTTTGATCGGCTGTCAAAATCTGACAGACACGAGAAGAGAGTGGAGCGACGGATTTGGAGGTGCCCGGAAGAGGCCCTCCAGGCGTTGAGAATATCTGTGACATATAAATCCTTACTCCTGAAGTCTCTCTAGGGCGTGATTGGTTGAGGTGATTGCGTGGCTCCATAGTTATGTTGGGTTAGTGACTCCTCCAAAACTTTTTCAATGCCTATACTACCGATCAAACCCAAAGCCCTATCCTTCCAACAAACAAACTTCTCCTTCTTGAATATCTTCTAAAAGGAAGACTGAGAAGGGTTAAGACGAGCAATACTCGCCCTATCCCGAATCAGCTGGAACCAATATCTAGTGCGCCAGTATTCATTCGAGAGGGTCTGTCTGGCGGAAGCAGAGAGATTAGGGAGGTTCAGCAGTTTAGCTAGGACCTTGAGTTTTGTCGGAGTGGGACTGAAAATGCGACCTTTATAGGTTGTCGAAAGCAACGCGGTAGCTTGCGAAGAGAGGTAGGAATTAAATTCGGTTAAACCCTCATTACCAATTCGGGGGAAGTGTAGGATAGCTACCTGAAAGAAATCCACTTTGATATGATCACAGTGGAATCTTCTACGAAGCAGCGTATCCTATTCTATCCTCCAGCGAATTAGATCATGAGAGGTGGGCAAACGTTGTCTCGACTGCTCCATACAGAAGAGTTTTAACAACCACCTATAATGGAGCAGTAATAAGTCGAGGAGTGAATTCGTTGATGTGCAATGAAATGTAGGGGACGGTGGTTTGTGAATTAGATAACCGTTCCTGGATCTGCGGAGTGCTGCATTAATCCAACGACCAGTTCTGTCGTTGAAGTCACCTAGTATCATGTCATAGCCGCTATTAATAATACCGTCCAGGAGGTCACGGTTCTTGTGAATCTTCCCTGGCGGATGTATACATTGGCTATACTTAAGCGTTTACCGTTCTTAACGAGTGAAACTACCAAACAAGACAGGGCTGGACAAGAGTAATTTAGCAAGAGAGGATCTTAATGAGCACTTAACTAAGGTCAAGAGTCCTTGAGATGAAGAGGAATGAGGTGGGGTTATGTACGGAGTATAGTGGGAAAAATATGCTTTGGGATATATCGAGTAAAGTCCTGGGGGAGACGGATAGACCGCGTCTCCTGAAGGACTATAACATCTGCGTCTCTACCAGATAAAAGTCTAAGGGCAGAAGCACCTCCCGAATTCCACTGAAGGATATTCAGTGAAAAAGGCTCAGGTTTACTCACCATTGTGTCAGATAAGTTGGACGGGGGAAGCCAACCTAGACAGAGCTAGGTGCATGAAGGATGCCCTTTCCACCACTATCCCCATCCAGGGTCGAAACCACCTGGACAATATCTTTATTTCCCGGGATTGAGGCGACCTTCTGCTTCAGTAGCTTTCCAACTTTTAGAGGGGGAACTGTCCGAGCAGAAGCCGCTCGTTTCTTTGAGTGAGGTAAGGCAAGTTCCGGCAACGCCTTAGTATTGGAAGTTACTAGAAGAGCAGATACGAGAGGAGCGATCATCTTCTCCATCTGGGCCAAAATAAATTTTTTGTTTGAATCTATAAGTTGAAGTATGTCTTTATTGGGCATTCTGTCAGAAGAAGCAGTAACAGTAGAGAAGTTAGTAGCGGATTTAGTATTGTTCGAAAGACTCGAAAAAGTCTTTTGGTAAGCCTTGAAATGTTTACAACGTCTGGACCAGGAAGGATGGTCCCCGGTGCAGTTACGGCAGACTGGGGGAGCCGTACATTTCTCCCCCTTAAGTAGAAAATTGCAAGAGTCACTACCGCAAACTCCACGTATTCTCGTCGATGAACAGGTCGACCCCCAGTGCCCCCACAAGTTGCAGACATTGCAGTGGCGGTATGTCCAGTTGTCCTGTTCTATCAATGTAAACTTTAAGTTGTACCCCAACAAGGGGTTGGAGGCCGATTTTGTTATTATGAGTGCGTGGTCAATATCCATAGTGCAGAATGCAATTGGAAGATATTGTCCCGCTTTAGATTTGACTGATCGTACATAAAGCAGATTGTACTTCGATTTTAATTTACACAACTCCTCCACCTTTAGAAGGGGATGAAAAATTTGATATTTGAAGGGTTGCTTGGATTGGTTTCAACTGTAAATTGTCCAGATGGGCTAGATTTTTGCCGAAAAATCTATCATATTCATGCATGATCTCAGAATTAATAAAGGAGATCTTAATACTTGTATCGAACAAACGCACTGTATTAAATAAGACTCTGTTACTGTAACTCCTTACAAAGTCTCTCAAAAAACATTAAATAATTTGTCTCTCAATTGGCTTAGAGACCGAAATAATAGCTAAATTGTTTAGTTTAGGAATAGGGGTGCTACCCCTATATCTGTAGAAAAGTTAGGCAACGAGTCTGTTACCCCTGTGTCTTTTTCCGGATAAGAACTGCTAAAAGCCTTACCATTTGCAGCATTATTTGCAGGAACAGTAGAATCGTTTGAACCTCCGACGCACATTTTAAATGAAAAACTTTTTTCCTAAATGTTTCAATAATGTAAAATAAATTAATCTGATAACAGTGGGGCCTAAAATGAAGTTAAGCAAAACTAAAAATGAATGCAGGGAATTTTTTTCAAAAAAACGTGCACGTCGAAGGATCTAACGATTGGAAAATGCAGCTAAATTCTAAGAGAATTCATGAAAAACCTGATGTAAACGAAAGTAACTTGCAGTTATTAACTAGCAAAGACAATGCAAGTACTGTTTCGATTATCTCCAGGGATGCGGGGTACTCCCCCTATCCCCAAACTTCATAATTTGGTTATAATAAAACTAAAAGAGCCACAGGCTCGCATTGAGCTTTTCAATTTGTTTTTGAAATCCTTTGCAAAAATGTACAGCAATAGAATAATTTTTAACTTGGTAAGGACTTACGAAACTGAGTAAAAAGTATTTTTCGCCTCGAATCATCTACCAAGTGAGTATATAAATACTTTAATGAAAACCTAGCCACGAGTGGATCACTCACAGTTAAGCCTATTATGGAATCCATTAAAATTACAAATTTGACGGCTTATATGGATAGCGATGGAATATCTGAATTGGAAAATAATTTTGGTATCTCTAATCTAAGACCCCTTATTGGGAAAGGAGGTCAACAGTTGCCGATCGCTTTCGCCTCGGCCCCGCTGGAGAAGGCCGAAATCCTCACTAAGTGCAGTCTTAATCCCTTTATGTGATTAAACCTAGGATTTGAACTAATCTCTTCTGATTTCTGTACATACCCTAACTGCAACAGATGTCGTACGTGGGGGGGCACTGGTCCTGGACATGCTCTCAACGTTCAACATGCGGAGTCTGTGGCGTGGGCCACTGCATGGAATGAAGCGAGAGGTATGCCTCTCCACCTGTATGCTCTAACCGCGGCGGGACCATCCCGCATGATCAAGGAGATGCCAAGCCTTCAAATCATACAGGGGTATGTTCGGTCAAAACGTAAGTATGAACGCAACAAAAATTCCTTCTCGAATATTGCGGCTAAGATGTCAGACTCTGGACTCCTAAAATTCACCGATAATAAGATTAAATCAGATTTTAAAAGCTCAAAGATTTTATCTCAGTTTTGGCTACGGCGCTTTACGCGAATCCTCTAAGCCAACAAAACCGATGTGATAAAAA
The DNA here is from genome assembly GCA_012934845.2 of Pomphorhynchus laevis. Lineage (NCBI taxonomy): Eukaryota > Metazoa > Acanthocephala > Palaeacanthocephala > Echinorhynchida > Pomphorhynchidae > Pomphorhynchus > Pomphorhynchus laevis. The sequence goes on along the minus strand of WNNJ02001513.1, from coordinate 12,480 downwards.
AGTCAACGAAACAAGGGGGCTTGGCCAACGTCATTGCCCCTCTAAAGATTGGCAGACTTCTAAAACAAAATGCTTCAAAGGGAGATGAAAATAATTCCGTGGACAAGTACCCACTCTGGATGGCGCTAGTGTTGGAGGGGGTAACCGTTCCACCCCTAGCTCCGTCTAGGGATGAGGTAATCCCCAACAACTGAGCTAACACAATGCAGAGTACTCGTGAGCCTTTTTCACTAAATATTCTTCAGTGGAATTCAGGAAGAGTTTCTGCCCTTAGACTTCTATCTGGTAGCGATTCAGATGTTATAGTCCTTCAAGAGACGCGGTCTATCCGTACCCCCATGACATAACTCGATTCATACTAAAGCACATTTGTTCCCACTATACTCCGTACAAAACTCCACCTCACTGATCTTCATATCAAGGACTCTTGACCTTAGTTAAGTGCTCATTAAGTGTCCTCTTCTTCTCAAGGATTTTTAACCATAGTTAAATGCTCCTAAAGATCGTCCCTACTACTCAATTATTCTTGTCCAGTCCTTTCTTGTTTAGTAGTTTCACTATGTAAGAACGGTAAACGCCTAAGTCTAGCCAACGTCTACATACGTCCAGATGAGATTAATAAGAACCATGACCTTCTGGATAGGATTATTAACAGCGGATATGACATAGTACTAGGTGACTTCAACGACAGAACTGGTCGTTGGATTAATGCAGCACTCCGCAGAGTCAGGAACGGTTATCTTATTCACAAATCACCGTCCCCCACATTTCATTGCACATCAACGAATTCACTCCTCGACTTATTACTGCTCCATTAGAGGTGGTTGTTAAAATCCTTCTGTATGGAGTAGTCGAGACAACATCTGTCCACCTCCCATGACTTGATTCGCTTGCGGATAGAGGAGGATACGCTGCATGGAAGGAGATTCCACTTTGATCTTATCAGAGTGGCTTTCTTTCAGGCAGCTATCTAACGATTCCCCCGAATTGGTAATGAGAGTATGTCCGATTTTAATTACTACCTCTCTTCGCAAGCTACCGCGTTGCTTTCGACAACCTATAAAGTCGTATATACAGTCCCCTCCGACAAAACTCAAGACTTTAGCATTTTGCTTCGTCTTCCCAAACTCTCTCTGCTTCTGCCAGGCAAGTTCTATCGAAAGAATATTGGAGCACTAGATATAGGTTCCAACTGGGTAAGGATAAGTCAAGCATTGCTTCCCTTAATCCAGCCCAGCCTTCCTTCAGGAAGATATTCAAGAAGGAAAAGTTTGTCTGTTGGAAGGATAGGGCATTGGGTTGAATTGGTAATATAGGTCTTGACAAAGTTTAGGAGAAGTCACTATCCCTGCATAATTATGGAGCCACTCAATCACCTCAGCCAATCCCGCCTTCAGGAGACTTCAGGAGTAGGAATTTATCTGTCACCAATATCCTTAACTCCCGAGGGCCTCTTCCGGGCACCCCCAAATCCATCGCTCTACTATCATCTCTTATCTGTCAGCTTTTGACAGCCAAACAAAGAAGAGACATGGCCGTAACAATGCTATTAGCCGCCATCTGATGTGGCCGGCATCAACATCAGTAGACGAATTTTTATTCCGAAAAAGTCTCCGGTCTAATGTCAAAAAGACTTGCGGCTCATTTCGATTAAAAAACCCACGTGTCGATCTACAAAAAAGCGCTTGCGCGCAGAATCCGCGATCATCTGAGTAGGCGAAATTTAATCCCACCAAGTTTCCATGGGTTCGTCAAAGTTCGCTCGGTCCATTCAGCGGTACGTGAAGTGCATCAGTTTTGTCAGGAGAATAGCCATCGTCTGGTTGTGGCTGTTTCCCTTGACTTCTCTGCTGCATTTGACCGCATTTCCGTTCCCTTTGTTATCTCTTTTCTCATGTCCATCGGGTTGCCTGCGATAATTGTTAACTGGGTAGAGATACTGCTGTACACCAAGCGATTCTACTATGAAGATGACCCTGATGCGCGTCAGTTCTACCTTATTACTGGTGTGCCTCAAAGATCACCACTTTCTCCAATTAGCAATCTTATATCTTGCTGCTTCCATTGAACTCTTTAAAATATTTTAACGCGAACAATGTCTAGTGGTATACGCTGATGATATAACAGCCCTGTTCTCTGGACGCAGGTGCAAAGACGTAGTCTCGGACATCACCCGATTCTTTTTAAGATTAAAACACCAGTTAACCCGATCCAATCTTATTTTAAACTCCGTTAAATCGCAGGAGGTTATCTTTCATGGCGCCCTTGCAACAAAGCAAAAACTTAAGAGATTAGCACTATCTGCCATCTTCTCCATTTTGACTAATCAACCTCTCCCTACCTTCACAAGTCGAGTAAAATACCTGGCGTTCACCGTTACGGTGAACTGGTCGGCGAAAGCTGACATGAATAGACTCAAACGTATCTTGAAGAAATCTAGGTGGGCCCTAAAACGGTCCAGCATCTGTTATTGAAAGCGAAAACCCAGGTGCGCCTTTGGGGGCACCTGCGCTATCTCGGGATTAGACTTATTTTCGAGAGGACGTCCCAATAGCAAAGTCTAAGGTTTCTCAAGGTCTTCGTCTCTCGTTTACCCAGCATAGTCCACCTCGATTGGACACTTCGGGGGGGGGGGGAAAATACCCCGGATGGTTCAGTCAAAGAGCGGCGTGTTGGATTTGATGTAGGGCTACGGTTCCACCGGACCTAAGGCCGTAAAGGATGGAAAGCAACACAGATTAACAAAGAAGAAGATTTCTGACATGTTTTGTGCTTTGCTGTTTCTTTTAACTGCCTATTTAACTGTTGTACTATCTTGTTAAGAAAATCCTTGTTATTAAAAACGAATGTAAAAGTACTAATGATACGAACAATGCCTACCTACAAAAAAGTTGAAAACATCACGTGATGGGAGAGTGATACCATTAATGTTTTTTCTAAATGAAATTTGACGCATTAGGAGAAACTTTGGCTATTTGTATTTTGCCCTAATATGTACACATTATTGTTATTTAGAAATTTAAATCAATCCAAACTGCTGCAACATTACTAAGTTTAAATTACAATACATATATTGACGCTAAAAAATTGATTTATTTTACTTGACAAATGCGTGCTGGCGCATGCTTACATGATCACGATGAAAAAACAAAAGTCTAAATCATGTGTCGAGTAGGTGGCAACGGAGGAGGTATTTTGATGTGATAAAGGAGGGAGGGCGGCGGCCGTCGAGAGGGAGCTGATTCCAGTCGAGGAGGCGGCGACGAGGAAGGATCCGAGACCGTAGTTGTTAAGGTAATTGGGAACTTAGATTCAAAGGGAATTACGGGAACACAGTGATAGAAAGGTGGGACGAGTGTCGTCTAAGAAAGGAAGGTTTATAAACGATAAGGAGCTGACAGCGACGAAACGAAAAGTTACTAGAAGGCTGAGTTTAATGTGGATGTGGATTGTGGGCCAGAAGAGTTGAGCAATAATATATATATATATATATATATATATATATATATATATATATATATATATATATATATATATATATCTGTGGTCGAAGCGACGGAGATATAGGAGCACTCGAACGGCGGAGTTGATTATGCATTATAGGGGTGGGTTGATGGCTACAGTTTATTTATAAGTTACATTTCCTGTTGTTCATCAAGGCTGTCCTGTCTCGTTAGTTAAAACACAATCTTGCCGTCTCGCTTAGTTAGAGCACAATGCAAAAACGGTGAACCGTAAACTATCAACGCACATATACTATACCATTAAATAAAAGAATTACAAACTCCTAGATATGGTGCTTGTCTGGTTACGACATAATACTTATACCAAAGGCCGGACCGGTCGTTTACTTCATGCTGTCATCCACAGGGCCAACAGGATTTAGTGTATACTTAACACATCTTAAATAGTTAATAATGATCCATTATTAATAAAGAATTATTGGAGCTGGATCAAAGAAAGGAAATTTTTATTTGATATTTCGCTATTCTCTGTTAGCATCTTCAGAAAATTACTAGAATATGATTATCTGTAAATAAAAAAATTGAAAAAGTTTATATGCTAACAGAGAATAGCGAAATATCAAATAAAATTTCACCCTTTTTTGATCCAGTTCCAATAATTATTTACTTAATACATCTATTATATCCTAATATAGCATTGTACAATGACTAACTCAATTCACGACTTTTGTCACTTTGCATGACTTATTTTACAATCATATAAAAGTGAAAATCATACTTGTATGAATATACTACTAAGATCCAAATGTGTTCTTGGTCCATGCGGCGGCTGGCATTTTAGTAGATAAGTTTTATTTGATTAAATTAGATTTTACAGCAAGCCAATACGATTTTTAGATTACCATCTAAAATCGCACTTCCAGTACGACTCCAACAAAAGTTAAGGCCTTAGCTAAAATGATATACCGCCCTTATCTTTCTAAATCAATCATGTATACGTTATTAAATGGATATTGACGTTTTCGCTATAGTCACCATAACGAAAATATAGTCTCCCCTCAGTCTATCTTCTGGAAGATATTCAAGTTTGTTTGAGTTATAAAAAGGTTTGGGTTTCATTGTTAGTTTTGGTTTTGAAATCCTTATCTGGAAATATCCTCAATGCTTTTATAGATCATTATGACATAGATCATAAATGATTGGATCCACATCTCCAAGACTTTTACATTTATTTTTACTTTAGTCTGTCAGCTTCTGACAAACAACTAGGTAATGGAATCACCGCCATCTTGCTATGATCTTTAAATTTATGTAAAGAAGGTATAAAAAAAGCAAGACGTATTTTTGTCAAAGAAAAATCCTACATTATATTTTAAATATATGCGGTCTATTTCAATTCAGAACAAGTGCTTCCTTATAAATTCCACGAATATCTGATCAATCGAAATTTAATGCTGCAAAATAACGAAATTTAATATTTGAGGTGGCTCAGCAGATTCTGCGGTTGACATTATTTTGCCAGGAAATAGTCATCAAATATATGTAGCATTAATCTATTAAATTTTCCGTTACATTTAATCCCATTTTCGTTCATTTTGTTATTTATCCTCTCATATCTCTCAAGGTGCAAGGAAGGTTAATCAAGTTAGAATACTGATGTACATGTATCGCTTCAACTACCAAAATTATTCAGATGCTTGCCGATCCCACCCAAATCAAGGTTTCCTCTAATCTTCAATATTGAATTACAGCCACATTCATGATTACGAGACAAGCTTTCATGCTTGTAATATGATATCATAATTTCATATCTGTAATATAATATTAACGTGAATAATTTCAATTTAACTACCACGGATGTATAGTGTATATTGCTTTTAGCCTCGCATTATTAAAAACTTTCTAATATTATATATTTATATTAAAACCATTTTCGTCTTAGTGTACAGCAATGTAGTGGATCCCATTTGTATTAGGCGTATTTTGGCGAACTCAACATTTTACTTAAATGTTTATCGTCCTTTAGAAAGGTCAATATTTTACTTTAAAAATTTGTATATTTTTAATACTAAATGTTTGAAATTTCAAAGTATAATTGTATAGGCATGGCGAATTGTAAAATAACTCAAATAAATTTATCTTATTAAAATAGCGTAGCAATGCTTGAATATCTATGTTCAAAGTATTAAATGTAAATGATAGTTTTTAGATGTTAAATGTCATCGTCTTTACATCCATTGGAATATTATTTGTAGGTTCGGTGGGTTTTTTAACATTATGTTTAAAAATTTCTGTCGATTTATAAACGATTTATATGACAGTCAGATTGTTTGTGGATGTTTTGCTTCTAAACGACATTCAAATGATGAAAAATCATACCTAAAATAGCATGCAAAAATTACCGCTATAAATTGATAATTATTAAGATATTAATAATTTTAATGGAAACTATAAGAAAATTTATTTTAAAACATTTATGTTTTCATCGTGTGATATAAGTTTGTTTTAATAAAAATTACTAGTAAAAACTTGTAAAACTTTACGATGATGGCAGTACCCATCGAAAGATTGCTTATTGTGAATAAATTTTCTTTTTAATTAATTTCAAATTATTAACTACCTAGCAAAAATAAACTTTAATGAATTCGTACAATTTAATTATTAATTTCATATTTTATAAGATATTCCATAACTTAATTATATCAGATGTTTGGGACATTACAAATGATAAGATTATATATAATCCTATATAATCCCAATTTTCTAAAATAATAACTTTTGACATATCGTGAAAAATTTGCGCAGATGCACTTACAGTTTTTCTCGGCATTGATTTTAAGGTAAGAACACTTCTCACTAAATATTCCTATATAATATTTTTTTTGTAAAAACGCTTACTGTTGCATTTTTATTGACTTTATGATAAAAATATTATTACAGAGTGCAACAATCGTTAAAAGAATAAAAAATATTGTAAGGGAAAAAGTAATGAGCGATCAAAGTTAGCATAGTAAAGAGAAAGCCAAAACTATAGCAGCAAAACAAAATTGCGAAAGTTATTCGCTATCAAAAGTTTTAATTATAAATAACGGCTGATATTACTGAATCAGGTTAAATCGTTCATTATTAAAAATTTTAATACTCAAAGTAATGCAAATATTAAACAAAATTAAAATGAGACAAACACCTTTGAGCTAAGATACTTTTGAAATTACTATTTAATGATTTATGTTTAAATATACAAGCTTTGTTGTGATTACTAATTGTGCTATGTCCAATAATTGTCCAAAGAGAAACATTATGTTCAATAACATAAATCATACGAAGTATCGTATAAATGTATATTTTTCATTAATAAAACGAAAATAACTGATATATTTGGAAGCTATTACATTTTTATTGTTCTTGAATCAAATAAGACATACCTGATTAAGTCAAATATGTATCACGAAATTCGTATAAAGTATGACAATTTATATTTAATACATAAATTATGAATACACCGCTAAGGTCAAATATTGGTTACTATTGAATAAAAAACTAAGGGATTCATAGCCAACAACTCCATACTCTCGCTTATGATCCTGAAAGTAAGTCAGGCTAAAAATGTCATAAATTTAAGATATTACTTCTAAATACTGATGACGGCAATGAACTAGAGCATCACATGGTGCACATCGCCACGCATAAACTAACCAATGAATGTACACATTTTTGTAGAGAGGAGATTAACAATACCAGCAGTCAGACTGAATCAAAATTAACAGACCCTCATTTGGGTATGATAAATGCGAGATCTCTTGCAGTAGATCTGGACCCGATAAATGAACAACTGTGACTGTACGTTCAGTCTGACAAAATCTCTACTATCTATAGATTTTGTTTGTGGGTTTTGCGCCTTTGAATCGTTTCCATGTTGGTTAAGGGCCGTTATGACGAGCAAATATCAATAAATGCTTCAGTATACATGCTAAATGGTAGCTATGTACATATTTTACGTGATTTATCACCTGATGACCGTTTAAGCTTAAATGTGCTAATACTGAGTTACAAAACCGTATTAGTAATGGTGAATCAAACCTTTGTGTTCGAAATTTCAGGGTTATTAAGTAGCAACCAATAGTGCGTTGAGTTCCATTGCGCCAGTTGTAGATGTATTTGACAAGATTGTGGTATAATTTAGACAAGACTATAATCTTTATTCAACTATCTAAAATAATAATAGTCAGAGTTTATTTAATACGACATTCTCCCACACTTTCAAATGGAACTGATGTCGTAATCGCGTAGATACTCTGGAGTTTTAACACGTCGACCGTATCGACTGGCAGCAGTTTTCTGAGGTCTAGTTGCACTGGCGTCCTGACTCGGATTACTTGGTATACCGGTTCCGTTATTGTTTGAGTCGACTTCCTGATAAGTACTTGCGGTCTCGTCCAGAGTACTCAACGGAGCTTCCGGGAGTGTTGCGAATCTGTCATCGCACACATTCGAGCCATCATTGATCGATTGACATTCATGATAATCCTTCCCGTTTCCGTTTGGAAACGGCGCCAGATGTTTTAATGATACGATGCTTCTTGTTCCGTCGCAACGTTCTATTTGCGCTGTTTTTGCATTGCAATCAGTCATTTTTACTACCTCCGTTTTATCGTCGTATTTTCCCGTAGTAGCGTGTCGCTTAAGAACGGCTAGACCCGGATTTAAAAGCCAATCGGGTGTGTTCACAGTGGAACTTGTTCGTCGCTCGAACTTGAAGAAACGCTCGTGAGGCGTGCAGTTTGTGGCCACGCACAACAATGACCGCATCGAGTGAAGTGCAATAGGTAAGTACTGTTGCCACTGCGATATATCGAGACTTCTGGATGATAGAGCAAATTCGATAGTTCGCCAGATTGTTCCATTGGTCCGTTCGATCTGAGAATTTCCAGTAGGGTTGTACGGACTAGAGTGACTCAGAGTGATTCCATGCTTGATAAGAAATGACCTGAAGTTGCGAGCAATAAAAGCCGGTCCCTGATCACAATGGACACACTCCGGGAGACCGAAAAGAAAGAAGAGGCTGTTTAAACATCTGACAACTGTATCGGCCGACATATCATGGCAAGCGAATGCAAACGGGTACCTCGAAAATTCATCGATTATAGTGAGCAAGTACCGCTTACTATTATGACTAGGCAGAGGACCCTTGAAATCCATCGAAATCCTTTCGAATGGCCTGGTAGCTTTAATGAGGTTAGTTGGTTGTAGCCTGTAATACTGGGGTTTAAGCTTGGCACATGTTTGACAATTGGAGATGACTTGACGGACTTCGGTGAGTGAATAAGGTAAATTCCTTGTTTTTACAAAATGATACAACCGCGTGACTCCAGGATGGCAGAATGTATCATGAATCTCTCTTAACCTATCAAGGTCATTAGATGTACACGTTGAACAGGTAATTCTAGACAGCGCATCAGCCGTGATATTCTCGGACCCCGGACGGTACAGCAAATCAAATGAGAACGCAGCCAATTCCATCTTCCAACGAATTAATTTTTCGTTCTTAATTTGACTACGGTGATTCTTTTTGAAAATGAAAGAAATGCTTCTTTGGTCCGTAATGACACGGAAATGTCTACCCAAAAGGTAGTGACGCCACGACTTCAGTGCCTCAACGATAGCTAGCGCTTCCTTTTCGACTGAGGAATACGCACGGGCAGATGCTTGAAGAGTCCTGGAAAAAAAAGCGACAGGACTATCCTCTTGTGATAAAACGGCGCCAATTGCGAAGTTAGATGCATCCGTTTCGACTGTAAGAGGTTTATTAGGATCAATTGTTGTAAGCACGGCATCCATTACATCCTTACACATAGACTGGAACGCTTCCATGGCCTCCATTTGCAAGGGAAAGGATTGACACTCGATTAGTGGTCGGATACGTTCGGAATAATTTTTAATCCATCGGGAATAATGAGCAAGCATTCCCAGCAGTCTCTTCATTTCCTTTTCACAAGTTGGTTCTTTCATGTCACGCAGTGGCTGCGTGCGTTCAGGGTCGGGACGAAGTCTGTTGTGCTCGATCACATAACCAAGTATACTGAGTCGGGTAGTAGATTCTTGACACTTTTCCTTGTTTAAGGTTATATTGTATTTTTGGATAGCCTTTAGCAGCTCGTTCAAATTTTTGTCATGGTGAGAGACCGAACTTCCACACACTACCAAATCGTCGAGGTAGGCGAAGGTACCTTCGAGGTTCTCCTTTCGTATTATCTGGTCAATCACCCGTTGAAACACTGCGGGTGCATTGGTCAGGCCAAATGGAAGACGTCTAAACTGATACAGAGAGCCATCCGCTTCAAATGCAGTGAATTTACGATCGGATGATTGTAGCTCCAATTGGTGATAGGCAGATTTCAAATCAAACTTACTGTAAACAGAGTATTGTGAAATTCGCTCCGCCATTGTATCAATCCGTGGAAGGGGGTACGCGTCCAAAAGGGTGAATTTATTTATTGTTGTCGCATAGTCCACAACCAAACGCCGCCTCCCACTATCGCCGCCAACTACAACGACCTGCGCCCTCCACGGTGCCTGACACCTTTCAATAACACCTTCTTTCAACATTCTAGAAATCTCAGCCTTGATGAAATGCATATGATGTGGTGCATATCGTCTGGACTTGACGGCAATCGGGTGACAGTCTGCTGTCAGAGACGAAAAAGGAGATGGCGTCTGAACTTGTATTGTACATACAGCACCCATCGTCAACGGAGGTCTTTCGCCTTGAAATTTCATAGTAACTGATTGATGGCAAGAAAGAAATGGGTGTCCTAAAATGATGTCACTGCATAAATTGTTGAGACATAACAAGCGAACAGACTTGTATTCCACTCCCTTGACTGATAAATTAACGACACAGCAGTAATATATCGCAGATCCGTGTTCAGTGGATGCCATACACACCTGACGTCTGAAAGGGACTTGTCTTATACTCAAGCGTTTTGCCACTGCATTATCAATGAAATTTTCACCGCTTCCAGTGTCCAATAAAGCCATTACTCGGTGATCGTTGAGTTGTACCTCCATCTTTGCCTGTGCTATATCGTCAAACTTTGTAGCAGATAAAGAGAGTGTAGCTACTGATGGAAATCGGTCAGGAGATTCGCAAGTTGTAGCAGCAGCCCGAGTCCCATTAATACTATCTGACCGGCAAACAATCGAAAAATGCCCGATCTTATTGCACCTGCGACAGTGTGCAAGTCTGGCAGGACACTTGCTTCGAGGATGTCTATCCCGACCACAGAAAAAACAGCTTGACTTTGCATGTGTTACCGAAGCGCACGGTTGAGCTTCCCATTCGACCTTATTTTGTTCCGGTACTGCTGACACGTGTATATCCGCTATCCGATACGCTTCAGCGTTTGATTGTGCCGACTCAAGCGTCCTAGCTTTTTCAACGGCTTCAAGCAAGGTGAGTTTTGGCACCTCAAGCAGGCGTTGTCTGATCTCGCCCGATTTTAGTCCTGAAATAAAGGCGTCGCGGACACACAAACTACGATGTTCGTCTGCTTTGACATCGTGAAATTCACAATTCTTTGCAAGTTTATCCAATACGTGGACAAATTCATCAATAGATTGATCTCGCAATTGTTTACATGTACTCAATTGAAAACGACCAAATACATCATTTTTAGGCTTTAAATATAAGTCATCCAGATGTCGAATTGCCAAATTGTAGTTGTCAATATCCGATATATAATTGAACACATTCGGGCCAACATGGTTGATTAGAATATCTAACTTGTCGTTTTCGTCAAGATCGGGAACTTTCGTTAAATATTTCTCGAATCGACGTTTCCAGTGTCTCCAGCAATTCTCCGATTCCACTGTGTTTGTGACTGTTGTGAACAGCTCTGGCTTGAAAAGCTTATCCATATGCCGCGAATATCAATAGTTGAATAAACTGTGGTATAATTTAGACAAGACTATAATCTTTATTCAACTATCTAAAATAATAATAGTCAGAGTTTATTTAATGACAAGATATTCCTTCATTTGGGGGATTCTGTAGATTTTTATGCAGTAGTTACTTCATCATTAGATTCTAGTTTGATTTCGAGAGCTTCGAAAATACGCAATCTTGTGGTTGGTTATTCGAACGTCAGGAGCCTTCCATCCCCGCTTAATGAGCTAGAAAGGATTATATCATCGCATAGTTATGATGTGTTCTGTATCATTGAGACTTGGCTTCATTCTTACATTGACGATAACACTATGCGCATTCAAAATTATCACTTATTCAGAACGGATCGTGCTTCTGGAAAATGTGATGATGTTGCCGCATATGAGAGAAATGGCTTGTCATTGTCAGTGATTAATAGTGATCCAGACTATTATGAGTTATTATCGTTTACTATTAGTGGGGAGTGTCAAAATTTTCATTTTGTATAGATCTCTATCAGTATCGCTGAAGTTTGATATATTAAAAGTCCTCCTCACAAGTGGCTGCGCGCCCGGTCTTAGACCTTGTATTTACCCAACGCATTGGCGATATTATAAATTTGCATTATTACCCTCCGATTGGCAGTAGTTATCATTGTGTTCTTTTATTAGAATTTTAGTCTACTCTGTGGCAATTCCGTACCAAATTCAGTGCTGAAAAAGATAGTTTGATTTAGAGTAAATAGTTGTGATTTGTTGTCGACATTTCGCAACCTTAATCCTGATAATTTACATTGTCCTAATGTGACAGATTATCTACGGTCATAAAACGCTACGCTGCTGCAAATATCGGATATTTTTGCTTCCTTAGTCACGTATGAGTTCAATTATCTCGTCCGCCTTTGTTTGTTCGGGAACTGCCATCGGTCATAAATTCTCGTAATAAACTGTGTTGTAAGATTCATGGCAAATTGCCACTGATGTCCTTATAACTAAAAGGCCTCCAGCTCGAACATGCTCTGATATTCGTCTAATAAGTTTCATAAGTATGGGATTTTTTCACCAAAAATTGGAGGGGGAAAGGGGGGAAGGG
>WNNJ02001512.1:0-23977 GCA_012934845.2 Pomphorhynchus laevis | reverse complement strand
TTAAATTGCAGAAACTAAAGTATTTGGAGATTACTTCAGTAGTAATTTTGTAATTACTGAAGTAATTGCAAAAACGGAAGTATTCACAAGAAGTATTTTAACGCTTCGGACAACTGTACCTTTATTAATTTTATAACATCCACTTTGTCGTTAAAAATGCTTCTAACACAATTGATAAAGGACAATCAAATCAGCTAACTGAGTCTACGTATTTAATATAATTATAAAATAAACGAAACATAATAATGCTAAATCAAAATTTAATAATTAAATAATAAAATTAATAATTGTTTTTAGATTTTTTATAATTTATATCAAGTTAAAATAAAAAAAATAAATTTAAATAAACGTCATTTTTATGAATTGACTAATAAATAACATACGTTGTATCAGAATAAGAATTAGAAATCATCATCAGGAGGAACTACTATGCTCTCAGGTTTTGGACAATAGTCCGAAATGTTTAAATAACCTTTGTACTTAAACGGTGTTTGCATTTAAGCTTATTTTTAATATTACATTCATGTACTCCTTAAATGGTTCTGGTGTTTTTGTGCAACTACCACAAGATACTATATTTCTGATTTATTTCTTGACCAATTTTTGGAATTTCTCGTATGTTATGCAGTCATATATTTGAAGAATAAATTATTGCAGGTTTTTCGACGTTTCAAGCTTTATTATTTTAATTGAAATTAGATTAACTATTTTTCAACTGTAATCATAGTTTATAATTGATTAAAACTATGCTATCTTAAAAGTAAGGTGGAATAAGCGTGGAATTTGGAGCGTTCATTTTTGCAGTTTTTGTTTTTTATTCTGTCGTTTTTTTAAATTTTATTTTTCCCTTTTGTGGTTGTTGGTAAATATTCGAAGCATAGCAATACACTCAAATAACGAAAAATTGAGCCAAGCAACGTTTTAGCACACGAGTTTAATTCTTACTAGCAATCATCCATCGTCTTCACGAATAGTTTTATGAGTTCACGTGTTTGTGTTGCCCAAATGATAAGCATTTTCACAAATATAGGAGTTGTACAAATGCCAAAAAATTGTATAGCTATAAGTCTTTCTGATTATGTTAGCTCAATGCTAATGATATTTAGATTTTTACGTTATCAATAAAAGCATTGAATGATTCCGTTTTTGTGAATTAATTCAAGTATTTTGAACATTGATGTTAATAATCGATTTCGTAAGTGTTTATATTAGTAAATATAATATCGAATTTTAATTTTATTTTAATATTAATTTTGCTAATAGTGAATGTGCATTACTATTTAATTTAGTTATTGCTATTTTATAATAGATTACATCAATAGGCAGTTTCTTGTTAATATTTATAAATCTTATCGTAAATATATCTTAGTTTAATAAACGTTGTATATTTTAAACCTACTTTTCTCTGTGACTCGCTGTTATCGAGTAAATAATAGCATTTGTCCGTGCCTTTGCGATATATTTGCTCTGCGTTTGAATAATTTGGTTGCTGTTTTCGATTTGACATTAGCTTTATGCATTATTATGTAAACCTAAATGCACACATACATCTTTCATGTGCATTACAGAGGTCATCCTTTTGCATAATTTGTGTAATACATATATATAGAGAGAGAGTTTACCATATTGTCTCTTTGTTTTAACTCAACACTTTACTTATTACAAAAACATCAAAGTTTTTGATGTTTTATGCTATTTGTACATCCAAGTATCTAGAATATTTTTAAATATTGTATTTCATAATGACATATTAAGATTGTACTTTATATCTAGCATTCAACAATTGGGAATATTTTAATATAATTCAAATTGATAAAAATATTATATTTTAATCATTTGCTGATTTAGTAAGCGATCTGATGAACCCCAGTATAAGATGCAGTCGATTAGTCTTTCACAGATCAAGGTATGCTTTTTGATTTTTATAAATCTAAATAAATGCCATTAAATTTCAGTTATCATTTTTAATTATGATTTTCCTTCTTTACTAATATTCCTTAAGGCTAATGTGGTTCTGTTAGCTCACAAGTGTTAATAGTATAACGCTAATGTTCAAATCAGCTAACCGATATTAATATTAACCGACATTCAATATTAATATCATCAATTATTGATATATAAAAACAATTAATAAATATTTGTGAATGGTTTTAGGGCCAAACCCAGCCAAAAAACGTTAAAAACGTTTAAGATTTTAAGTGTTTGTCTGCAGAGCAAGGTTAAGAATTAAATTGTGTGTCTAAGTTAGCAATAGAAATTGTCATTTCATCTCGCTCTTGTAACACAATACAATCAATAATTAAACCGTCACAGCGTAACAAAGATAAGCGTGTTGGCGGCATTTATAACATCACTTATAGGGAATGTCTATCCTTTTATATTATCCAAACTAGCAGAACACTGCGTAAGAGAGTCGGGGAACACAAAAGTGCACTGTCCACCTGCCGTAAATCAGCAGTCGCCGACCACGTGAATACTACTGGGCACACTATCGATTTTTATGGCGCCAGTATCATTTGTCAAGTTAGATCATATCATCGGCGTATTTTAACAGAAGCGGTGGCAATTAAACTACTTGAGCCTAACCTCAATGGACAAAACGAATTTAATTTGCACACATTTTGACTCGTATTTTTGTTTTTGTTTTTTGTTGCTCAACTGATGTATATTTTCAGATTTATCCTACCGATGTCCACAATTGGTGGAAGAAATATTGATAACAAAATCTTAAACGTTTTTAACGTTTTTTGGCTCGGTTTGGCCCTAAAACCATTCACAAATATTTCAACCCAGCACGTCTCATTCCGATTCAATTAATAAATAATAACATTAAAAATAAACTGTTTTTATTTTGTATAAACTTTAATTCCACGAAGTCATCATCATATCGTTGTCAAAAGTCAGTAGCTTATTTTTTAACACCTTTAACTTTTTTATTTCTCTATATTATTTTAAAATTTTGTGTCGTTGAAGTTAAAATCATCATTTTAACGAACCGGATCATTATCAAAAATGAAACAATGATGTTTTCTGTTCTTGTAGTTTAGTTAGTGTTTTGCATAATTAAGAGATAAAGCGTTATTTGCTATTTGTAATATTATAGTTGCGGTATCTGTGATTTGTTCGAATCTTAACCCCTCTCAAATGTATTTTTGCAATATATTTAAGAAAGAGAAGCATGATGTCTGTTTGAAACAGACAACTTCTAATTGGATTGCCACTTTAGTCATTAAATAAGTGTTGGCGTAGTAGATTTTCCATCACAATTACAAAGTTACTCTTCTTTTAACAACTTCTCTCTTGCCTGGATTCAGAAGAAGATATCTGTCTATGACAGACATTCTCAATCACAGAAGTCCATCGTCAAGACTCTAAACATTCTTGCAAATATCCATTCGTGCCGTCAGCTTTTGGTAGACAGTCAGTTAAGGAAGATCGCCATAGCCATGCTTTAAGTATCCCCATCTAATATTGTCATCATCACTACTGTTACCTGTTCTAAATATTTGTTGCTTGTTTCGATGTAAAACTTTTTCATTTCCATTTATGAAAAAGTTCTTGGTCGTAAAGTTTGCGATTAACCTGTTTGAGTAAAATTTATTCCCTACAATTTTTTATTAATGATATTTTTATTGGCGTTCGATTTATTTGGTAGTGCTGTGGATCTGCTAGTTTTCTTAAGCATATTTTGTCACAACTACCTTCTATAGTGAACCTTCTATATTGAGCACTTCGATGGGTGACAAACTATGATTTATCATACTCGCAAGGTTTATCGTTTTCTTATATTTGAGATGTATTGCTCTTGCATATGTTTCAAACTCTGATTAGCCCATGTTTGCGAAAGGAATGAACTTATCTTCCCACTAAATGTAATTGATTTAATCTAGATATAATTGATTTATATTGCTTTAATCTTCCTATTAAATATAAGGTTTGGTAATTTTTTAAATTTTATTTTATTTTTATCTACATTAATTTACAACTTGTGTTTTTATTGAGAAAATCATCCCTATTGTTATTATTGTTATTTCTAATAAACAGCATATTTATTCGAATACCGACATTTTCGATGCTACTAGGTGTGAGTCCATCGATTAGCAAATATATAATGAACTAATCATATTAGAATTATTTGGGAAATCGATTTATATGTTGCCTATTATTTAATTGTAAGTCAGTCAAATTGTCGTATCTAATATTACTTCCTCTATTTTATGTTACAAAGTTCTATATCGCGAAATACTTTCTCGTTTATTCTATATAACAACTAATTTCTATGTAAAACATTTTAAATCACATGAGCGAATGTTCCACCACCTGCAAAGGTAGATCCATTTTTTAAATATTTCCTACAATTATTAAATTGGAACCTGAAGGATTGTCCTATATCTCTAACATGTTATATATTTATGTAGTTAAATAGATATATTGATCATTATCATGATTGCCAATTTATAGGAACAAAGAAAAATCAAAGACCAAAGGATTATTTAAAATTTCAATGTCAATTGGCATCATCATCAGGAAAAGAAAATTTTAAAGTTTTTTTTTTAAAAACTAAAAATTTTATTTACCTGATGATGATGGCAGTTGCTATTAAAATATCAATATTCCTTTGGCCTTTAATTTTCTTTTGCTCCTATAAATTAATATTTATTAAATTCGATGAAATGGATTATTTAAATATCTTCAATTATTATGATTGATTAGGCCCCTAGCGTTATACTGCATAACAGCCGTTGAATTTTTGAAAATATTTGTTTTCATAATATTCTTTTGCTTTTTCGAGGTGTTGTCTTTGTATGATTGAAGAGTTAATATGCTTTTAATACGCATCCGTGAATGTTATATAAACTTTACTATATATTACGTACAGCTTTGTCCGTTTCTATATTCCATTTTTGTATATTTTCTTCAGCTATCCGTTTATTTATCTTTCTAATGCTGAATGGTATTTGAACGTTATAAGTAAAGAATCCTCATTCTTAGAGTTGGACTGTAACGTAAGCAAAACGTCAAGTACTTTTGTTCGATTTCCAATTGAACTGGACTTTTAGATTTTTTGAAGTATTTCCATGAATGTTATTTATAATGTCCAAGTAAAATGTATTTTATCAGAATGTGTGAATATACAGGTCAGATATCCGCGTTTTAACTTCCACATAGTACATCTCTTATAATCTTATTTGTAATTAAATAAATCTAAAATCATAGTTATAATTTCGTTTGTATCATTCTATATAAGATGACAATAGCTTTTACTTTAGCAATAACTTCCTAGATAATGCAAAATATAAACAAATCTACCTATGTATTTACTTTTCAATTATTTAGAGAATACAAATCACAGTTGTTTCAATAATAAAAAACCAAGTCAAATGCATTTTCGAAATTCCCGGAGTGTTTATCGAATTTCTATTCGACCAAGCACGATTTAATCCTGAAATTGTAGGATCCGTGATCAGTAGCATGATTGTTGTAAGTGTGCTGCAAATAATAAAATTTGATTGCTTTAGTTTATAAAACTCACTTTTACAATTTAAACTGTACACATTTTAAAATCATCTAATGCTTTTAATTTAAGATAAAAGTATTTCTCCAATGGATTGCATGTAAATAGAGGAGTACCTTTTCTCGAATTATAATTATGATTAGATCGTAACAAGTAATCAACGCAATTGATGACGTGCTGTATAATTTTCAGTTCTATTAAATGAAAATTATAATGTAAATTTGATTATCTATAGGATTAGAAATAATCGACTGTTTCGGGATGCAATGTAATGATGCTTGCAAATATTATAATAGTAAACAAACGGGAAATTTACAAATAATTAGGAGCTTTTTAAATTTACTTTTCGGCTACTGCACTTGTCGATTACTTGTTGCAGCAAACATTTAAACATTTTCACAATATATAGTCTTCAATGGTATATATATAAATTGTTATAGCAGCATATATATAACTGCTAGGTGGTTAGGAACGTCTCGGAGTGATACATTAGACTGATGAAGCTGATGATCGAAGTCCAGTTATTTAGCAGCAAATATGGATTAAAAATCAATCGTAGCCAGCTTTGGCTCCTGGACCACAGTTTCAAGCGATTTTTCGCAATAACAATATAACAATATAACAATATATATTTATATATATTCGATCTGGTTAAGAGCGTAAGCCTCAGTCAATTAAGCAAAGTGTCGGAAACGCCTTTATTCACAATGTCACACAGGCAACCGAAACGACCAGTGTGTACCTCATTCTACTGATGAGTGTTGCCGGGTACTCATCATTTCGATGCTGAAGTGGTCGTCTAGAAGTGACATGGTGATTGAAAGTCATGAATCAAAGTCCAGTCTATAAAGCAACACTATTTAGTATAAATGCCGTATTTCGTAAGAAATCCTGGACCATTGTTTACTCAGTATATATATCGACAATTCCTATTAATCATGCTAGATTAATATATGAATTTGTCGCAAAATATTAATATCTTTTACGACAATAATATATTCAAATATGCATAGGTTTCTGTATCATGACAGTTAATGCAATGCTCCACTATCGCATCTATAGTAGTTTTTTCTGTTTTAAATCAATGCGTCTATTATTTAGTCGTACATTCATTGATAATCTTGTTTCTCCTACATATTGTGCATTTGGCGACATAGATAGCTTCTGTGAATGCACATGATGCATTTGTTTTAGCGTGTAAGACAGATTTGTTGATGTGCTTATTATTTTTTCTCTCAATCACGTTGGCGCAGTACAACGCACGAGATCTTCTACATTTTACACACCTATACGGTGTTTGATTTGACGATCATACAAATAAGGGAATAGAGAATAATCGGCCAGTGTATGACCGACGTCGAATTTGGCTTCAATGAATAACATAATTACAAATAGGATACAGCAATTAAATGAACAGAAATGCCCAACAATTTTATTTATATTTTTCTTTAATTTATTAGAATTTTGAAAAAAAACTTAAACTTGTGCTTTATATTATAGATTGACAAAGACTCATTAAGAGTCGAAACGTTTTTAGAAAATCAAATTTTCTGCTCCTGACTATTATATATAATTGAAATTATAAAATTGAATAAAATTGAAATTATATAATAGTGCACCGATGTGCTGATTAGACAACGATCCAGGATTTTTTGCGAAATATTGCATTTAGACAAAATGGCGTTGTATGTTAGACTGGACTTTGATTTACGACTTTCAGTTAACATATCACTTCTAGACGACCACTTCAGCATTGAATATTCAGAATGTCACACAATCGACTGCAACGATCTGCGGGTACTTCATTCTACTAATTAGTGTTGCCGAGTACTTCATCGTTTTGATGCTCAAGTGGTCGTCTAGAAATAACATGGTGACTAAAGTCATGAATCAAAGTCCAGTCTAACAAGCAACACCATTTAGTATATATATATAATTGTGCTAAATCACACAAGGTGATTTCGCAGCAGAAACCAGCTACAGTATCATTCCTTCATTAGAAGGACTGATTCATCAGAAGGATTTGTACCGCTATAGTTTTATTAACATTTTTTGCACTATCAACTTCGACCTTAGGTTTTTCGATCGGTGTGTCTACGCCTTACCTATTAGTCTAACTGTCAAGTAAAGCTAGAAATTCTTCAGTCTATGAAACGCTCAATGTAATGAATTTTTGAAATTGCATTTTCCGATATGCATTTGAGGCATTCTTTCATTATATTTTTGCACTGATGTGATCAGGAGTTTATAGATTCGGTGATCCTTTGATAGTTTTTTTATTTATTTCATTAATTTTGTTAGATCACAAGGTGATTTCGCAGCAGAAATCAGCTACGATATCATTACTTCTAACTCTCATATATTACATATTATAGTTGTCAGATAAGTTATGCCAAAAAATATAATTATGTGATTACTGTATAGTCATATAGTTGTGTCATATAACATATTATATTTTTTAGCTATATCCTATATTCTATTTCATTTTCTAGAATTTAATACGTATCCCTTAGATTGTTCTAATTACACCAACTATATTTTAATATTAATTTTTTGTGTAATACAAGTGGAGATTACATTTAAGCATTAGCAGCTTGTATATGATTTATTCAATAAAGCCTGAATCCGTTATATTAAAGCAAAATATTATTCAAAGATAAATTTAAATTTTTAAATTTAAGGTGTATGCTTTAACAAAATAGCATAATTTTTAAAGTTGCTTAGATTAAATTTTAAAAACATAATTTCTTTTTTAATGCTTATCAGTTTACTGTATCAAATTAGGTATTTTAGTTAAATCAGTTATATGGATGGATCAAATCTGGTAATTTACAAAGTCAAATAACTGATTTGATTCCTGCGTCTGTAGATCATAATGTTTGCACGCATTAAAAATAATTTGGTGTTTAGAAAATGTGATAAGAAAAATAAATGTGATAAGAAAACTTATGCTTTAGAAAATATAAACAAAATATCGCACTTCAAAATGATGAACGCGTCCTAACATTTATCTATTATTCACGAGATTTATGTGTGCGTTTACTTGTGTAGACTAAAAATAAATTGGGTATGATGTAAAATCAATTTTTTTATTGTATATATATTTTAACAAATTACGCTAATTAATATTTTTCGACTTTGACTTTTAGATATTATAGTTTTGTTTACCAAATATTCATCGTTAATAAACTTCAAAAATCATTACTTTGGTAACAAATTAAATCTTTAAATCAGTAACTAATTGTTGACTAATTTGAGTAATAAATTACTTACTTTGTTAACTTATAAAACTGATAAATCAGTTACTTTGTTAATTAATTTTATTAATAAATCAGTTACTTTGTTAACTTATTAAATTACTAGATCAATTACTTTGTTGACTAATTTAAGTAATCACATCCGCTAACAGAACCTAATAACAAGTAAAAATATTATTATAATATTATAAGTTAAAATAAAAAATCGAAATTTAGAATAAAAATCATTTTTACGAATTGACTTATAAATAAAAAACGTTGTATCAGAAGAAGGATTAGAGGTCATTAGGAGGAACTGCTGTGTTATTCGGATTTGGCCCCTATCTCTCGACCAAAATAGCAGCTTGGCCAAATACATACTAATAACGTTTTTCTTCTGATGAAATTTGCTTATCCAGTATCTTATTCTAATACAAAGTATATTATTCATTATTCATTCATAAAAATTTGCCACTTAAGAGTTTAAATTTATTCTTTATATTATTGTGTTGATTTATATATTTTACTATTTTCTGCTTGATGTTATTTTTATAGTAACCTAGTTTAAAATATGTATCTATTAAATTATTTAAATGATTTTGAAGAAAGCCAATATCATTACATATTGTTGCAATTCTTAAAATTTCATTATTTAATGTATTATATTTTATATTATATGGTATGCATGAATGCTCATGCAAAAATATGTTTCTTGTAAATTTAAATATGTCATCTTTACGATATAAATTAATAGTAGTTTTAGTTAATGTTAATTTAATGTTCATATCTAGATATACACCTTCTTTATCATTAATATTGGTTTTGTTAAGAATAAGGCTTTCTGGATAAATGTGCTCACTAATTGAATAAAAATTATTAGAATTAAATACACATATATCATCAATGTATCGAAACATATATTTCATATATTTATATTGTTTAGATTTAGTTTTTACACAGTTATGAACAAATTCATATTCTATAAAGCTTAAAAACAAGTCAGCTATAATTGGGCTACTATTACCACCCATTGGAACACCTTTTACTTGTCTAAATATAGATGTCCCTACTTTTAAATAATTTTGATTTATCAGAATATTTAAGGATTCTATTAATTCAATTTTATCCATATATTTATATTTACTTGATGGTTTAATTTTTGTTAGATAGGCGTTATAATTATTATAACATATATATGTATATCTTTTTCCGAATATAAGATTAATTAATTTTACTAACGCTTCTTTAATATCTACTAAATCTAGATTTGTATAAAGAGTACTAAAATCGTATGTATTTATATTTTAAAAATTTATTCCTTTTGTCTGTTCTAAAAATTCTTTTGTTGAATTAATACTGAAATAGTGTTTTATAGCAATATCTGCTAACTAATTTATTTAAGTTTTATATTTGTTTTATATCAGTTTCTTTGTTTACTAATTTAAATAATAAATCAGTTTCTTTGTTAACTAGTTTAAGTAACAAATCAGTAACTGTGTTGACTAATTTGAGTAATAATTACTTTGCTAACTAAGTTAACTAATATATCAGTTGCCTTGTTAGTTTATTTAAGTAATAAATCAGTTACTTTGTTAACTTTTTATTAAATGAGTAGTCACTTTGTTTACTAATTTAAGTAATTAATTTGTTACTCTGCTAACTAATTTATCTACTAAATCAGTTACTTTGAATAAATTTGTTACATTGCTAACTAATTTATATACTAAATCAATTACTTAACTAATAAATCAGTTATTTATCGTTAACTAATTTAAGTAATAAATTGTTTTTTTATTCACTACTTTTATTAATATATCAGTTGATTACACTCAAATAATGACGGGAATATATCAACAGAAAGTAGGCGTGTTGCATGAGCTTGTCACTTCATTAGCTAGCAAAAACATATGAATATTTGATCAAGCGCCGATACACTATTTAATTATATCTGTATTCAATTTTGATTTATATTTTATCATAAAACATACGGCTTGATGTTTCCCGTTTTGTTGGAAATTAGTGAAAAATTGATAAAAAATATTCATTTCTTATAGTTTTATTATAAATTTAGAGGAACAAAGAAATTAGTTTTATTCCAAAAATTACTAGCAGGTTTTGAAAAATCCTGCTATCATCTTCAGGAAATTTCCCAACAGTTTATTGAACACAAAAACATAAAGTTTGTCATATATAAAAAATACTAAAAATTCGTAACAAAAGAACAACCATTAAATAAAACAATTGATATGTAAAAAAATTTTATTACAAAAGAAAATGTCAGTATATTAGTATAGCTCAACAAAAACAAAACATAGAAATTGAAATAAATAATTGTAAAAATGTAGCTGAAAAACAAAACAAATCAAAATTAAAAAAAAGTAATGTAAAATTTAAAATATTAGAGAAACATGTTATAACAAGAAATAAATAATCTAGAATTTAAATCAACAAAACTTAAAATAAAAATAAAAATATTTGGCTTATTATAAATGTATCATTAAACCAAAATTATGATGCTATTTCTAAATTGTATAAGCTTATTTCAATTTAAAGCTGTTTTAGATTTTTTTCAATTTAAACTATTTATTTAATTTAGATCATAATACTAATTTTGATAAAATTTTATTCTATCATATGAAAGTAATCTGTCACATGTTGTACAGAAGAGCTATTATATACAATAGGAGCAATATTAAAGCTGATTTGAATTCAAAAATATCATATTAGTTTTTGTCTAATTATTCACTTATAGTATGCAAGGTGATTTTATTTTAAATTTTATTGATTTTAATTATTGATTATATTTTTCTTGTAAAAACATGCGTTTTAAATATTTTAAATTTGATTTTTCGCTGTTATAAACTAACATCATTTTTATTTTCAAATTGGATTTTGTGTTTTATGAATCCTCTCACAAGTGATAGGGATCGGATTCAATCAATGAGATGAATCAGTTTCGTTTTGTATCTTACTATATTTTTTTCAATTTTGTTTAAAAGGTGTATATATTCAACATTCAAAAATATTCAAAATGTAAAAATCTATTATAAAAACGATAATATCAATTCAGATACATTTAAAATCACTCTTTTGATGTAAACATGTTTTTATTGGCTCTGTAAAATAAAGAATACAATGAAATAGCTTAAGTAAAAAAAATATGTGATAAAAATCTAGGTTAAATGAATTTCCGAATTTAAGGTGAAAGTTACAGCTCTCTGATTTAATATAAAAAGATAAAAATTAAAAATTACAAAGTAACTATAAATAGAGAATAGAAAGTTACAAGATTATATAAAGATAAATAACAAAAATGATGTATAAAGTATATGTGTTAACGAAACTTGAATTAAAATCGAGTATTGGAACACTATCTACTTGCTTTCCGAGCTTCCATTACGTTATTCTCTATCAAAACTGTAATTTCTTATCTCTAATATTTTACTTAATACTAATATTTCACAAATAAAAATTATATATATTGTCAATATATATTTATATTTGTCAATATATATATTGAAATTTTATATTTGAATATCGGAAAAAGAAGAAATATTTATTATTGAATTATTTCAAAGGTTTCGGCAAAATGCCTTTCAGCAATTGTTGAGGAAAACATTTTGCCGAAAGCTTCGAATTAATTAAATAATAAATATTTCTTCTTTTTCCGGTGTTCAAATATAAAATTTCAATATATATGAAAGCGTCCCATAGCGGATCCCGGAGACAGTGCTCTCTATTCACTGACTATATATATATATATATATATGTTTCTTACGGGATCATGAAGATCGATTGAAATTGGGATTGGTGATCCTTTGATGGGTGCATTGAAAACCAGCTACAGAATCCTTCCTTCATGATATCCAATTCCATACACCCTGACTACTAACGGCACCATTGCCACAGCCGTTTTCGTTTCGCCCGCTTTTTGGCACATGTTAGTAGCCCCGGGCCCGTCAGATGTGGCAATGGTGCCGTTAGTAGTCAGGGTGTATGAAATTGGATATCATAAAGGAAGGATTCTGTAGTTGGTTTTCAATGCGAAAGTCACCTTGTGTGAACTAGCAACTATTCAATATATATTTAAATGAAGAGGTTAACTGCTGTTAACCTCTTCATCATTGTTATATATATACTTTAATGAAGTGTAGAAAACAGGCAAAGACACTTATAATTTATTTAAACGTTTCGTCCTTTATAAGGGACTTCGTCAGTATATTGTAAGATGTTTGTAATCAAGAAAATTATTACTTGAAGTAATAATTTTCTTGATTACAAACATCTTACAATATACTGACGAAGTCCCTATAAAGGACGAAACGTTTAAATAAATTATAAGTGTCTTTGCCTGTTTTCTACACTTCATTAAAGTATATAATCGTATCCTTATGGATCCAGGCACGCAGCTTGAACTCAATCAAACAATATATATATATATATATATATATATATATATATATATATATATATATATATATATATATATATATATAACAAGTGCTGTCAAAACTGTAATATCTAATTTTTTCGAATACATTTACTTAATTTTGAAACGTGTTTTTGTCGTTGCTCTCTATTTAATTAGATACACTAAACCTCAAACATTTTTACTCTAAATCACACAGCGATTTTATTTTGTTGTAATTTTAGAAGCGTTCAACCAAAGAAGAGATATATCAGTATAAGATACCACTCACAGTCAGCTGCATTCAATGTCTTACCAACATTGTTAAGGCAATCAAGCCTTCAAATAACGGTGGTGGTAAATGCATTATGTCAGGTGGTAATGTTTTTGTATGTGATGTAAAGCTTAATGAAGCTGAAGGTGAAACAACACTTACCGCTGACAAACTCGCAAACTCAATTAAACGCCACTCTGCCGATTACAAGCAATCGTTTATCGTTAGTAAGTGTTGTTTAAGATTTTTAAAAATATAATTGATATTGTAGAGATTGCACATTCTCATTTTGGAGTTACCATTCATTGTAATGATACAATGCGAGTGCGTTAGAAGTGCATGTTATATATATAACGCTTTGCAATGCTATATTATGATAGTGTAATCACTGTCAATTCCTGCCCTATGCAGTTGTATCTAAAATTTTGACTTACATTTCCGGTGCGACTTTACTTTGAAATCTTATGCTTCAAGTGAAAAGAACTTTATCTAATAAAGAAATTGGCAGTATTCAGAGCAAAATGTAAACTTATTCTGTGCTTATTGTTTAAACGTTTGAATTGCAAAGACGATTTTTGATGTAATTGTCCTTGTCTAAATCGAATTATATGTAACCAAAATATAGTCATCAATTGGGATGTTCTCAATTTTGCACCGGGTCATTCCAATATCAAAATTATCCAATGATAGTCAGGGTTTGGTTGTTTTAGAAAAGTGAAGTGTATGTCTGACATGTATATGTCAATTTGCATGTGATTCAAATAAATTGCCTATTGCAGCAAAATGGCAAAGAAAACTTTATCATTTTATAAATGCTGACGAAAATATATCTTTTAGTTCAAGTTATTAAGAGTTACATTTTTAAATTTTAAATTTTTAGTAGTTTTTTTATCAGATGCGACGTGAAGTAAATATGATGTCTTAATGAGGTAATCTATTTTGGTAATGTCTAACACAATGAAACAACAATTGCTTTTGAAATAATGAAAATCAAATTATCAATTGTTTTTATTGCATTGAAATAATGAAAATATTAAATCACTATTTGTTTTTCATTTTTCAACATCAAAAAATCTTGCTTTATTTATTATTCGGGTTTTGAAGTAATTGTCGTGTTATTCATAAAGTACGTTTTGTAAAGGTTTTAATCATTACATAGTCTATTGATTTATCTCTTATGAATATTTGTTTTATAAACGCTGTGTTTTTGATTCTTCTGAAGAGGACTTTATTTGCTTTGTATATTTTTGAAATATTTAGTCATAAATTAATTTATTAATGCATTGCACTGATTTGTAGTTTTTTTTTTAAATTTTACTCAATTTTTCGAATCCTTAACTCGCTAGCAAAGTGCTATTTATTTTAAACATTTACTGAAATACATATTATAACTCGTCAGAATTTGTTTTTCCATTTAAAATTTGTTTTGTTGTTCACGAGAATGGAATGCCGAAAGACAATTTATAGTTGTTTAAAAGTATACATTTTATTTTACAAAAGTCATATGCCTTCCTATTCACCGTAAAAGTTAGATTGGTATTTTTAATTAGTTAATGCATATTGTGTAAGGATTATCTTCGCTTGCTGCCGTGCTTGTTGGGTATTTGCTTATTAGAAAAGGATTAATAAATCAGATAACTGAGTCTACGTATATTAAATTATTTATACATTAAACATAATGATAAACAAAAATAAAATAATAAATAATTAAATAATTATAAATAATTTAGTAAAATAAAATTTAATTAAAAAAATTGATAATAAATAATTATAAATAATTTTATAAAATAAAATTTAATTAGTTAAAATTGCAGTATACGTGTTTCCGGCATCTTTGTCGATTTAATTTAATAACTAGCTGATTGTGCTGGTTGAAACGCAGTGATAGTTGGTTTGTTGTTTTGCCTTTTTTGTAGGTTTAATAGCCAACAAACAAATAAGATGGTAGTCAAACAAAGTCGTTTTTTAGCATATATATATCAAACGAATCGACATAGTTGTTTGTAATTTGCTAATGGTTTAAGGCTATTATTCTAAAAGACAAAATAAACGTGCCAAATTCTAGACTTTGAACGTGATAATTGAAGCATTTTCCACATTTTTAAATATTCCATATATTAGTAGATATATCAGCGAGTCGCATTAGTCAACGTTGTAAATATTTGTCATCATAACAAAAATATTAATGAAGATGATTAAAGCTGAGACCTTTCAACTAACTGTTCAACAATGTCGCAATACAATACAATGTAGCACAATACGAAGGGATTTTTGAGTTTCAAAGTTACACTGCATTTTCCAAATTTACACCATCTACATTATGCAGTCGCTTTATTCTTTTTTGTAAATCCACACTAAATGAAAAACGGCAATTAGAAAATCAGCATTTAGTAAATTAAATCAAATAATTACATATTTGTTCCATTCTAATGACTTATCATTACAATGCTACAAATTTCTAATACAAAATATATTGGATATGTTATTAGTGTTATGGGAGAAAAGAGTCACTCAAAAGCATATAATATACACATTTGCCTGGAAGCTTTTACATATCTTATTAAACAGTTGGTGTTCGTCACATTCTCAATGCCATTGAAAATGCTATTACTATCTGAATTTTAGATTGTATTGAATTTATGCAACCGGCATAATGCCTTTGTTTGCATTCCAATATTCGCTAAGTCAACTTTTTAAGTATATTGTCGGTAGCACGTCTGATTCCATCAGCAGTCGAGAACATAATCGAATGAAAGTTTCATTCCATTTTTTAATTTCCTTTCACTGTATTTGCTCCGTGTTCTTTCTGAAATTCTTTGCGTGTTTGTGAATTTCTTCCTTATCATAGCGACGCTTTATTTGTCTCGTTTTTTATTATTATGGATTTCATATCCTTTACCGGCATATTTATCACTGTTTTCGTTTGATTTGGGCTGGATTCCGTTGTTTTCATTTGTTCAATTACCATATTTTGCGTGCTAAATATTGATCTTGCGTAAGATCTATCTATTATAAGTAAACATACCTTTTACGAAGAGGTAAATTCTATTTCGCGAGTGCTATCTATACTTAAGATTTCAAGTGCATAAAGATTCAAAGTAAATTCTGCCATTCGTCTCTTACCGTCGCCAATATATTTTATTTAATCCGAGTAGTGAAGGCAAGAAATGTCGATATAAAATTGTCATCAAAGACTTGAATCACTATGTAGTCGTTCGACAGATTCTTAACAAAAAATATATTCACGTTACATCCATATGGTTAGCAGTATATAATAAGTTTTGGCTTAATCGTATTTTGCAAATTCTAATAATAATATCAATTCGTTTGCACAGCTATCCACTGTATATTGTACTTGCGATTCATTTAAGTTATTAATTCCAATGAGGCTGTTAAGAATTTATAGCCATTGGTACTAATTAGGACCGATAATTTTCCGAACATTCATTTTATCACGTTTTTTGACCCGATGATCTGCACATCATTCCAACCTCTATTTTTCTGCGCAGGTTGTATCATTAGCGATTCATTTATATAAGTGACTTTTACATTTTATTTATTATTCTCTACTTAACGGGGTATTGATGCAGTTGCATATCTATGGTATTGCTAATCCGCTTATAAAACATATTTCATTGGCAAAATATAGATTAATCATCAAATGTCACCTCTGCATTTTTACTATATAAGTATTTTTCAATATCGTAGTTTGAGTTGGGTAAATATGCATTGCACGTTTTTTTCGTCTAGCTGTCTTTTCACTGAGTTAAATAATAAAATACGTATTTTTATAGACTCATTATACACTGATCGTATCGGATAAACGGTTGCTACACCACATCTTTGTCCAACACAGTCTACTTCGATTGAACACACTATCGGACTTTTGTCTAAGTGAATTAAACGATATACTGTGTATGTAAATATGCGTGGTTAGTCATTTTTGGGAATGGTTTGTGGTATCGGCATATCGCAAATTACGTCTTCTTGGCAACATTGATTATTATATTTTCACTTGCCATATTTGTAAAGTTAGCTGCATCATGTTTTATGTTGATTCTGAATATAGCATGATTTTAATAATAATTCTAAATCAGTAGAATCAGTTTGAGTTCATTACACTTTGCTCTTGAACTTTGTTTAAATTTTATGTATAGATTACTCATTGTAGAAATAAATGATTTTCTCTACATTCGAAGAAGATGGTGGTCGAAAACAATTCGGAGTTCAATGCATTATCTCTTCATTTTAGGCGGATTCATATAATCAATACGATCTTAATATTAAAAACTTGATAATGATTGTTATGCAATGATTTTGAGTGTTCGTAGGAAACAGCATAAAGTTCGATTATAAATCATTCATCGGTATTTTCTAAATTCATTGCTATCGGATGTAATGCTTTGACGATTTTGACATTTTAAAATCTGATAATCATATCGACAGGCTTTTTTGCATTTGTAAGTAAGACATTTTGCTGATTTTCCATTGCAAGGACAGCATGGAAGTTGCGTAGTAGTTTTATCCTTTGTCATTTATTATATTTATAAAATCTTCAAGTTTCTTCAAATAATAATATTATTATTCTATAGTAATTTCACGCAAATATGATGTATTTAGTACATCATAGCGGACATTAAGAAGATGGACGGGTAATAGTTATTTGTTAATTAACAATTTTGTTAACACGCTGATACTCTTCTGACTGTTGTCATCATCGAAAAATATTTTTTCAAATTGTTCTAAGACAAAACAAAACTTTAATTAATCGACGATGTTATCAGTAGCTACTAACCATATAGTAAAATAGCGACTTTATAAAGTTGTGATTAAAAATATGCACGTTGTATCTTCATTAAGCTTACCAGCGAAAGTATAATGTTGAGCGATATTTTCAAGTTTATCAGCGTGATTAACATTTAAGTGAATCAAATTATTAACATTATATATATATTTCTTTTCCACCTACTTGGTACATCCATGTTTGATTTGTTTTTAAAGTAAAGACCATTATCACATTAGCTTTGCAATTCTAAGCAATGTGGATAGGCTCTTTTTTTGTGGTATCCAAAATATTTTGGAGGATATCAAAATAAGTTGATATATAATCAAAGGATAATTTATCTTTATCTTTTCAGTGTGATTTGTGTTACCCAAATATTAACCAAAATATTGCATATTTTTGAAGCTACGAATGCTATAGGCGATAACAGACATATTTGTAGCTTTGAGTTAATCTTTTGTCGCAAACATCTGTGTAGCTATTGTTTTTGAATTAGACAGGTGATATGCAAACCAATTTTTATTTTAGCGTATCATAACTGCAATAACTGCAATATCTAAGTGTAATTGAGAATATTCCTCTATCTCCCTATATATATTGATGAAAAATATATAATTGTAAAGTTATTAATCAACTACAGGTATAAAATTTAAGAATATGCAACTCTTTAGTTAGCAACTAGCAGATTATTCACGATCCAACAAAGGTAGTGATTTTAACTTTACTTTTTTTAATTTCTTAATTTATATTTTATGTTTTGTAAAAATTATCTGTCAAACCAATGTGTACACATTTTGTTAACAAGTATGCACACACATACATCAATGATTTCCTTGCCTATCAGAAAAAAAATATTTTTCTTATCAGACAAAGATTTATCAACTCTACGCTTTTACTAAATGAATCACTTTGTCTCGTACTTAAATCATTTAAAATACATTTAAAATGTATTCTCACATGGCGGTTAGCAAACATGACTCAAATATATAATTTTAATTACCTTTCTCTTTTTCAAATTTAATCATTGATACATAATTAAATCCAAGGATTTATTGTTATTATTACTACTATACGACAAAGAAATACACGTGTTGGCATAGCTTGCAATGACCATGTCAAGGACAGGCGACCCGCTCCGTTATGTAGTACATTTGGCATCGTCATATTTACTTTGATCATCAAACGCCTAGTTATACCACGAAAAACTGAAATGTGCCAAATACGAACAGCGTATTGCAGCCTTTGAAATGACTAAATTTAATCTTTTGTTATGTCATCACTTGTTGAAAATACTGACAAGAAACGTATCTGGAAGAAATAATCAATTATTCAGTGATATTATAACATAATTGTGAACTACATTGATTTTTACAATGGCAAATACAGCGCCCTAATATGCTTTTTGAAAAGCATCTCATTTTTAGTTTTGTTTTGACACGGTATGTGATTTATATATTGTAATTTGTATAATAAATATTTTTCTTTATAAAAATTATAAAAAATAATTATCAAAAATATTCAAAATGTATTCTTCTTTCAGTTAGGTTGTGTTATTTTATGTAAAATGATGATTCATTAACCTTACTCATGTTTGGCGTTGAATTAAAATTGAATAAAGAAACGTTTTTTACTGACGACGTTTTAGGATATCTTGTAGTATATTTTGTGCCTTCTCTAACACATTCTCAAACGCTTCTATAAAGTCCAGTTTATCTTTTTGATGTTTAGCTTTTAAGATTGCAAAGTATGTTTAGCCTTCTGCTTATACCAACTATCTTTTTTATATCAGTAACCACAAATAATTTTGATAAAAATTATGTAGTCTGCATCACAATGTCTTGGAGTTTGTACAATGTTAAAGTAGTTTAACGTGAAATCTCAATCCTGTTGTGAGATGACACCAATGCAACATACTAAATCGGATACAATGGATTTACTATAAATATTTAACAATATCACGAACTGAAATTTTTAAAAATTTTTAATCTAGTAAGCATCAAGTATCGTCGATTGTTTATATCGAAGGCTTGCAAAAGCGATATTTAAATGCGATATTTGGTGTCGAATCTCTTAATTATACAAAAACTTGAAAATTCTCCTCTCTGAACACTAGAGTTCAGCATAAATTTGTAATCATAATTCCAAAGATAAGATTTAAATTATATAATTGAAGTGAAATTGTTATGTGCACATGCATTATAGTAGTTAGTTGATAATTTTGGTACAGTATGTAATGTAATTTGTACTGAAGAAGTAAAAAAAGCTCAACTAAAAATACTTTTTACACGTCTGTTTAATAAATGCGTGTGCTCGGACAATTAGGACTTAACAAAGGCAGCGATGTAACCTTTTGAAGTTATTCTTTTCTAGATTTTGATTTATGTCAGATGAATCGGTTATTAAACATAGTTGCATTGCTAATTACAGTATTAACCATATTCTTCTAATCTGTACTACTAGTGCCGTTATTTCAATTTATGTAGGTAACTGTGTATCTTGTTTTACTGTTATTTATAGAATGGATTCAAAGAAACCACAATTTATTCGATAAAAATAATCAGTTTAATATTTTTCAAAAGCTCCTGCTATCATCATCAGGATGCATCATCATCAGTAAACACAGTTGTTTTACCGGGTTCATACTACTATTCGAGGAGATTGTTTTCTTATTTCGAAGTTTATGAAAACGCATGAAATACGTAAAACCTGTGGCTCTTTTTGTTCGAAACTAATTCTAAAATTAGCGACAGCTTGTGCTGTAATTGACTATTTTGCCCTAATGGATTTTTATAATATATCATCGAAATATGGCGTAATCAAATGATTATGATCATGGCGATACTGGTTTTGACACTTTGACTTGGCACAATCGCTCTATGTCTCCAATTTGTTCAATGTTTTTTATTTAAAGGGTTGAACACTGATTCATAGTTATAAAATGAGTATTACAATGAATACAACATACAGAGAGTAAATGCGATTATATTTAAGATGCTTTATGCTCAGGTGTAATTCTACTTGTTTTCGCGTACATATCGTTTTAGCAATGCAATACTGACTTTGTCTACAACATCAACAACATCATTTCTATAATCAACAAGATTGACATTGTTTAAAATGTGCAGTTTTTGACACTTTTAAACGAAACTAACGTTTCTCGTACTATAGCGTTATGATATGTGTGTGCATACCAACTACTCGGTTATACAGAGAAAAAAAATGTGCACAAGTGAAAACGCTTATTTCGTGTCGGAGCATCAAAGCTCCTATGGAAATGTGCCTGTAATCAACGATTCCGCTGGAATTACAAATGGTAAAGGTAAAGTACCTTCTCCTACATCTTTCCCTTCGGACTTGCAGGTTAGTCAATTTAATAAGAACTATGTTACTGACTCGGGGGAGCTCCCCCCGATACCGAAACTAAAAAATTTAGCAATTATTAATGCAGTTATGCCAATTGAAAAGCATAAGCTTTTCAATGTTTTTTTACGTAACTTCGTCCAGAACTACTCTGGAAGAGTAGTATTCAATTCGGTCCGATCATTCGTTAATCAACTAAAAGTCTCATTTTCGTCACATGAACTAATGGATGCTTATGAGTCATTTTTCAATAATAATCTGTCCCATCTGGGATCTCTAACGCTAAAGCCCCTACAGGCAACTGTTAAGATTTCTAATTACCCTCCTTATTTGGAGGAGGAAGATCTGGTTCTCTTACGGGACACGTTCAAGTTGAGTTCTGTCCGCGGATTGAAATCTAAAACAGGGGAATCCTTACCTGTTGCGTTCTGCGGTACGGACTTAAACAACGCTGATATTTTGTCACGGAATGCAGTTAACCCCTTTATCGGGTATAATCTCAGATTCAATTTGGTTGATCAAGATTGCTTCACATTTCCTCATTGTAACTCCTGCCACTGCTGGGGGCACTGGGCCTCCTCCTGTACGCGGGAGAAATCGTGCGGAGTATGCGGCAAATCTTCCTGTATCGCTTTGTCAAAGGGGGAGAGGTGCGTAGCTCCCCCAGTCTGTACTAATTGTGGTGGGGACCACCCCGCGTGGTCACGTCGTTGTCGTATTTTCAGAGAATATAGAATGAAATATGCAGTCCCGGCTCCCCCAACTGGAAGAAGTTTTGCTGCTGTTGCCGCGCAGCCATCGGAAAGAATGTCCAACATGGATATTTTACACTTGCTGGACAACAACAGGAAGAATACATTCTCTCAAATAAAGCAGTGGCTAGCACCCCTCCTTGGGGCGTTCCTAAGTTCTCCCTCAGTTCCGTTGCAATCGGAGAAAGATTGTCCGAAATCAAAGAAAAGGGGTGGATCAGCAAGATTGGTTCCACCCCTCAAGGTTGGCAAGCTGATAAAAGAGAAAGGCGCCTCAAAGGGAAATGAAGATACTGCCCTGGGGGTTACGATTCTGGATGGGGCTAGTGGCGGGAGGGGCGACCTTCCCGCACCTAGCTCTGTCTAGGTTGACTTCCCCCGTCCAACTTGTCTAACACAATGGTGAGTAAGCCTGAGCCTTTTTCACTGAATATTCTTCAGTGGAATTCGGGAGGTGCTTCTGCCCTTAGACTTTTATCTGGTAGAGATGCAGATGTTATAGTCCTTCAGGAGACGCGGTCTATCCGTATCCCCCAGGACATTACTCGATTTATCCCTCAGCATATATACACCCACTTCACTCCGTATATAACGCCTCCTCACTCCTCTTCATCTCAAGGTCTTTTAACCTTAGTTAAATGCTCCTTAAGATCTTCCCTCCTTCTTAACTATTCTTGTCCTGCCCTATCTTGTCTAGCTATATCACTTCGTAAGAACGGTAAATGTATCAGCATAGCCAATATTTATATACGGCCAGGAGAAATTCACAAGAACCGTGACCTCCTGGATCGTTTATTGGGTAGCGGCTATGACATGTTACTTGGTGATTTCAACGACAGAACTGGTCGTTGGATTAATGCAGCAAACCGCAGAGCCAGGAACGAATATCTTATTCACAAACCACCATCCCCCACCTTTCATTGCTCAACAACTAATTCACTCCTCGACATATTACTGCTTCATAAGAAGTGGTTGTTAAAACCCTTCTGTACTGAGCAGTCGCGCCAACAACAGACCACCTCTCATGACCTAATTCGTTGGCGGTTAGAGGAAGATACGTTGCTGAGGAGAAGGTTCCACTTTGATCCCGTCAGGGTGGCCTTATTTCAGGCAGCTATCCAACTATTCCCCCGAATTGGGAATGAGAGTTTGACCAAATTTAATACTTACCTCTCTTCGCAAGCTACCGCGATACTATCGACTACCTATAAAGGTCGCATATACAATCCCACTCCAACAAAACTCAAGGTCCTAGCTAAAATGCTACATCTTCCTACTCTCTCTGTTTCCGCCAGACAAGCCCTCTCGAATGAATACTGGAGCACTAGATATAGGTTCCAGTTGAGTAGGGATAAGGCAAGCATTTCTCGCCTTAGCCCTTCTCAGTCTTCCTTCTGGAAGATACTCAAGAAGGAGAAGTTTGTCTGTTGGAAGGATAGAGCATTAGGTTGGATTGGTAGAATAGGCCTTGATAAAGTTTTGGAGGAGGCACTATCCCTTCACAATTATGGAGCCACTCATTCACCCCAACCAATCCCGCCTTGGTGTGACTTCAGGAGTAGGGACTTATCTGTTACAGATATCCTTAACTCATGGGTCCACTCCCGAACACCTCCAGAACCCATGCACCACTCTCCACTCGTGTCTGT
>WNNJ02001511.1:0-17903 GCA_012934845.2 Pomphorhynchus laevis | reverse complement strand
GCCCTTGGAGAAATCTTGACCTCTCCCTTCTCCGCTCTGCCTTACTCAAATCATCTCTATCATTACCCACAATAACATATTCATCTCCTCACGATCTCGCCTTTCTTTTCGACTCTGAACTCACATCCACTCTCGATATTCTCTTGCCCTTCAAGTCTCACCCACACCGTCGCTTGCACCGTGCTTATGGTTTGACATCCAATGCCAACTCTCAAAGCGTCGACTCCGCCATGCTTTTCGAGTCTATCATCGCTCTCTCAGACGTGATTTACGCTCGATCACTCTCTCTTTACGTGATTCCTATCTTGCTCTTCGCCGGTCTCATCTCAACCTACTACGTACCAAATGCAACTCCTTCTGGCAGCATAAAATCATCACTTCATTCAACTCTAAGACTCTCTGGCATACTTTTAACTCAATCCTTGCTCGCTCCTCTTCGCCGTGCAACATCAGTGCCAATGATTATTCGTCATTTCTCCAGACTTAAGTATCCACGTTGATCTCTTACACCCCGGTCTCTATCCTATCCCACTCTGCCAAGTCTAATCTCATCCTTCCGGAACTCTTTCATCTTCTCCCAGTCTCAACTACAGAAGTATCATCTGTCCTCATGTCCTTGACCAACAAAACCTCACCTGCCGATCCCCTGCCTACTCACATTTTAAAATCTATATGCTCATCGATATTCCCATTTCTCACAACCTTGATTAACTCGTCCATCCGCAGTCGTATCTTCCTTTCACACTGGAAATCCGCAATCGTTCGTCCCCTCCTTAAGAAACAATCGCTCGACCTCTCCCTTCCTTCTAGCTATCGCCCCATTTCGCTACTCCCTACTCTTTCAAAGCTCTTAGAACGCCTCATCTTAATACAAATCAAAGCTTATCTCTCCTCATCCAATCTGTACCCTCCTTTCCAATCCGCTTTCCGCTCTATCACTCGACAGAAATCGCGTGCATAAAAGTGTACAACGACACTCTCATTTCTCGAGACAAGGCTCTATATAGTGTTCTCATCTCCCTCGACCTCTCCTCCGCATTCGACATTGTCGACCACTCCGTCCTCCTTTCTCGCCTTCGTTATGATTACGGCTTTTCTTCCTCCGCTGTAGCATGGTTCGCCTCATATCTATCCGACCGTTCCTTTCGCGTCTGTTCTAATTCATCATCCTCCCACCCATCCCTATTTTTTGCCGGGTCCCACAAGGTTAAGTCCTAGGTCCCCTGCTTTTCTCTCTTCTGCTTGGCGATCTATCTCCGTTTATCAAACCATACTCCTTTAAGGTCATGCAATACGCCGATGACATTCTAATCTATGCTCATGCACCCGCACATCGCATACACGATATCGGTATTTCTGCCTCCAACTGTCTTTCTTCTATCTACAAAAGTCTCTCCAATCTCCATCTCGTTCTAAACCCCGAAAAGTCCAAAATAATGTGGACCCTTCCCCTTAAACCAAACATATCTCCTCCCACTGTATATTTTGCTTCATCGATCATCCCCATAGTCCACAATCTCACTTTATTAGGCTTCCATTTCGATGATCACCTTTCCCTTAAACCCTTCGTCCGTGACAATGTTCGCTCATCTAACTTAATTCTCCGTGATATCCGCCGTATCCGCCCGCTTGTTGACTTCCGTTCTTGTATGTCTCTTCTTTCATCGCTTCTTTTC
This sequence comes from Pomphorhynchus laevis, assembly GCA_012934845.2. NCBI lineage: Eukaryota > Metazoa > Acanthocephala > Palaeacanthocephala > Echinorhynchida > Pomphorhynchidae > Pomphorhynchus > Pomphorhynchus laevis. The sequence goes on along the minus strand of WNNJ02001511.1, from coordinate 16,227 downwards.
CCCTAAAATCGATTACTGCCTTAGCCTTTTCGCCAATTCTCCAAAATCCATCATCCTACCCCTACAACGAATAATCAACACCGCCATTCGAGTGCTCTTTCGTCTCCGTCGCTTCGACCACACATCCACATATTTTGCCCAACTCTCCTGGTCCACCAATCCACATCCGCATCAAACTCCGCCTTCTTCTCGTTACCTTTCGTCTCATCGCTGTCGGCTCCCCATCGTTCATCAACCTTCCTTTCTTAGACGATACTCGCCCCACCTCGCTATCGCTTCGTTCCTGTCATACCCTCTTACTCCAGGTTCCTAATTACTCCAACAACTACGGTCTCCGATCCTTCCTCGTCGCCGCCTTACTCGCCTGGAATCAACTCCCTCTCAACGTCCTCCGCGCCCCCTCCTTTATCACATTCAAACACCTCCTCCGTTCACACCTTCTCGACACCTGATTCACAGTCTTGTTTTGTTGTGGTCATGTAAGCGTGCGCTGGCACGCATTTGCCACGTTAAAATAAATCCTTTTTTATAGCAAAAAGCAGTGTATATTATTTAAATTTCCATAGCTTTCGGGCACATCCCTTCTTCAGTGGAAGTTCCACGCAATATCCACTATTCATAAAAAACAAGTTATCAATTCATAATAAATTCATAATGAAAATTATATTCAGAAGGCAAGGCAAAACAGTGATCGATGTGCACAGATTTACCACCTGTGTTATAATACCACCTGAATTATATTGGATTGGGCCGTTGATGGCAGATCTCTACTTAAACAGTGAGCACATCCACCACCCATCCTATTTATATATATTTAATATTTCTATATTTTAATAGAAATATTAAACGTCTATAACGTTTAAACGTTTTTAACGTTTTTTTAAACGTTTTTAACATTTTTTGGCTGGGCTTGGCCCTAAAACCATTTACAAATATTTCAACCCAGCATGTCTCATTCTGATTCAATAAACTTATAAATATATTACTACTTATAAATATAAATATATTACTACTTATAAATTAAACTTTTAATTTATATCGTAAATAGCAGTTCCTCCTGATGACCTCTAATTCTTATTCTGATACAACGTCTGTTATTTATTAATCAATACATAAAAATGAACTTTTATTTTAAATTTCAATTTTTTATTTTAACTTGATTTAAATTATAAAAAATCTTATAACAATTATTAATTTTATTATTTAATTATTAAAATTTGATTTAACATTATTATTATGATTTGTTTAGTTTATAATTATATTAAATACGTAGCGGTTTAGAAATAGGGGCCGAAACCTGATAACATAGCAGTTCCTCCTGATGACCTCTAATCCTTATTCTGATATATAGTTTGTTATTTATTAGTCAATTCATAAAAATTGATTTTTATTTTTAATTTCAGTTTATAATTCATCTTGATATAAATTATATAAAATCTTATAACAATTATTTATTATTAATTATTTTTTATTATTTAACTTTTATTTTGCATTATTTTTAGTTTGCAATATAAAATACGTAGACTCAGTTAGCATATTTAACTAATATTAATACAATTTTAATCGAATTTTAAAATATTATTTTATTTTTACTACTTCAATTTTTTTGATGTATTTAATATTTGTATTTTTACAAAGTTATTATTTGATTTAGAGCTCGAAGAATAACACGAAAAAAATCAACGATAATGCGGCGTCAAAAGTTGTCACTATTTCTGCTAATTTTAGTTATATTAACTTTTGTCAATTTCCTAATACATGGAGGTGATCAGAATGTATGTTAACTACTTCTTGCTTAATTATTATATATGCCCCTCTAATTTTTAACTTTGGAATGGACACAAGTTGTAAGGTGTTTTTTAATAAAAAAAAACACCTTACAAGTCTCCGTAGACTTGTAGTCTATGTACAAGTCTCCGTACATGTTTCAACAGCACAACAATCGGATTTGTTGATCATTTTAAACATCAATTTTTTACATAATGAATTTACTCCTGAGTTCATTGAAATGCAGATTCCGGTGCATGAATGACAAAGGCAAGATGACCACACTCAAAAGACAACTATTTTATCAATCCTACATGTATAAGCCAACAGCAGTATGCTACATTTTATGATCGGTGGACCTCATCAGCTATTTATCAAATACCTATGTTTTATCATTTAATAATACAATAATTTATTTAACGTGGCAAATGCGTGCAAAATGCACGCTTACATGACCACAAACAAACAAAAAAAAGAACATCAAAGGTCACAGGTAATTAGTTAATTGTTGAAATAAAATTGGATTTGGCGTTTGAAGTACGGCATAGATGTTGATTGGGGGTATGTATAGGCAGTTGATTCCACGATAGAGGAGCAGCCACAATGAAGGAGCGGAGTCCAAAGGAGGTAGAGTAGTTTGGGACATGTAAAAGAAGGGAATGACGGGAACGCAGATCACAGTACACGGTACGAAAATTGTCGAGAAAAGGAAGGTTGAGAAATGAAGAGGTATGAGAAGTTATAAGGCGAAAAGCAATGATAAGAAGACGAATTTGAACACGACAATAAATGGTAGGCCAATCAAGAGAAACAAGATAGTGGGATGTATGATCAAAACGACGAAGACGGAGGATAACTCGGACGGCAGCGTTGATGATGCGTTATAAAGGAAGAAGAGTGGATTTAGGTGAGTTGGAAAATAGACTAAGACAGTAATCAAGTCTTGAGAAAAGAAGCGAAAATATTAGAGTAATACAAGAAGGGAAATCGATCAATCTACGAACTTGACGGAGATTGCGGAGTATCAAGGTAGATGAGCGTACTTTATCACTAACGAAAGGTTTAAGTGAAAGTCGGTTGTCGAAATGAAAGCCTAGGAAAACGAGATTATCAACGATAGGAAGAATTGTAGAATTTAGTGATACGGAAGGAGGTTCTACGCCGAAGCTTCGAGGTAGGATCCACATAATTTTAGATTTATCAGGATTCAGAGAAAGGCGAAGGGAAGAAAGATGATTGGAAATTGAGACAAGACAGCTGGAAATAGAAACACTAAGATCATGAATACGATAAGCAGGTGCGTGAGCATAGATGAGAATGTCATCAGCATATTGCATAACATGGACGTTAAATTTATGAGAAATCGAAGACAAGTCACCGAGAAGAAGAGAGAAAAGCATAGGGCCTAATACGGAGCCTTGTGGAACACCGGTCGGGATGGATAAAGGATGGGAAAGAAGAGTTAGAATAGACGCGAAATGTACGGTTTGTGGAGTGAGTGAGTTGGGAGAACGTTAGAGAAAGCGATTATACACACGAAAAGAGTGAAGGAGTCGACGCTTAGAAAGACTACAGTCAGAATCGAACCAGGGAGAATGGCGCAAGCGCTGAGAGCGTTGGAGTCGACTAGGCAGAAGTTTATTGATGATAGACATAAGTTCAGAATCAAACAGAATGCAGAGATCATCGGGAGAGAGATAGTTAAGAGGAAGTGAAAAGAGTGAAGAATTGAGTAAGGCTGTGCAGAGAATAGGGATATCGAGAAGTTTCCAGGGTCGACTTGGTGTGGATAATGGTAAAGGCGGAGAAGGAGGATGGGGACGAGTAAGAGTAAGAGTGACAAGGAAATGATCGGACAAACCAGGATCAGTAATTGACAAGGAGGTATAGTCATTGAAGCAGTTTGGAACAGCAATGATGTCGAGAGCACCTCCGAGAATATGAGTTGGGCTTTTTGAAAGTAATTTATAGTTAAAATCAGAAAAAAGATTAGTTAAAGTGATAGAGTCAGAAGGGCGATCAAGACGAATGTTAAAGTCACCGAGAACAAAAGAAGGAGTATAAGACAATAAACAGTGAGACATTAGAGCTGCAAGGTCGTTAAAGAAGATACGTGAGGGGGCAACATTTGGTCGGCTTCATCAATTATCCTCATGTGAATTCTTTAATCCTAGATGCAGCACTGTACACTACAATCAGCGTAGGTGGACCTCATCAGCAGTGAGCCTACGCCTACCTTTCGTGTTTCGGTCCTTTAATTATCTGCTGAAATTTTCCTCTGCTGCCTTTCTGTAAAAACAAACGATACAGTTTGTAAGGAAAACATTTCTACTTGTGCAAACTGTACATTGTATCCGTCTTTTGAAACAAAAAGACGGAAATAGCACTACAGTTGACGGATACCTATGTTTCATGTTTCGTACATTTTAATCTTGGCTGACGATCACTCGACTCATCTGTTTATCGACAATTAGATTAATTAATTATTAGATTTTAATGTTGGCTCATTAGCAGGCAACATTAAAATGAATGAATATTGCATACACGAACCATTATTCTTAACTGGTCGGTTTGATATTATCCTCGTGTGGTTGTTTGAATCCTATCAGCATCACTGTACACTACAATCAGCGTGGGTGGACCTCATCAGCAGTAAGCCCACGCCTACATTTCGTGTTTCGGTCCTTTACTGCTTCTGTTGATTCCTTGTCGCCGAAATGCTGGTTTATATTTGGCTTATATACCAAATTACACAATTAATGTGTTCTATATTTGGTGTGGGCGGTAACTAATATTCGCAATTCGAATCCACCACACACCGATTTTTTATTCCGTTCTTATACGAAATGTTCACTGGACAGTAAACCGTAAGCTGTCTTTTTACTATTGTGAATATTGCATTCACGAGCCATTATTCTTAACTGGTCGGTTTGATATTATACTCGTGTGGTTGTTTGAATCCTATCAGCATCACTGTACACTACAATCAGCGTGGGTGGACCTCATCAGCAGTGAGCCCACGCCTACATTTCGTGTTTCGGTCCTTTTACTGCTTCTACTGATTCCTTGTCGCCGAAATGCTGGTTTATATTTGGCTTATATACCAAATTACACAATTAATGTGTTCTATATTTTTGTGGGCGGTTACACAAAATCGGTGTGTGGTGGATTCGAATTGCGAATATTGCCCCCACCAAATATCAAACCGACCAGTTTAGAATATTAAAATGACCGAAACATAAAACGTAGTTATTGATTCAGTAGCTGATGAGATCTTGCCAACTAATATATCAGTTTTATAGCGTAATGTTTGTCACAAATGAACATAAATACTTGTTATCGCAACGTTTAAAATATTTATATGAATTGATTAATATATATTTTATATCAGAATAAAATGCCGATATATTTTATAGCTATGATAAACAAGCGGTTCTCTAACTATTGCATTGCTTGCGAATTTATATTGATTATATTGTTATATCGTTTAAGTATTTTATTTTTTTGTTTACGTTGAGTAACATTATCACATCACGTATAACCAATACAGCATAGGAGAGCAGCATGAACTCTGAACCATTCTCAATATCTGTTAAAAGAGAAGGTGCAAGTGCGCCTTTGACGTATTTAGGCAAACTTGGTACTTGTCTTCCTATCTAGAGGACGAAGCCCAGAAAACAGACTGAAGGTTTTAATCTTCTGATGTCGGGCATATCGTCTATAGTGCGTCAAGGTATGTTTCTTATAAAAAAATGTGATGCTAGAGGGCATTCTCGAAAATACTCTTAGCTAGATCAGTAAACATAGTTTGCAAATAACCTCAGAGAAAAACTCTGTAAACTGAGTTTAACTGTCACCTCAGTTAAACGAGTGGATTTAATTGAGTCAATTTTAACGAATTCATTTAACTAAGTTCTCAGTCCATTTAACTGAGTTTTACTATCAATATTAATATCTGATGAATTCATATGATAATATATGTAACAATATACAATTCTTGACCTTATAGATAATAAAGGTGATGTATAAAAGAAAAAGGTTTTGGCCTTTATTCCGCGACCCAACATAGCGGTGCGTTCGAGTGCATGCTCAAGATGTGTTTCCTCTAATGTGATTAAATTATTGTAATATCATATTTTAAAAGGGAGCTTGTTATCTACTATAAATTTCATAGCAATACTTTAGTTTTGAAATTATTTGTGAAAATTTTATTTTGATAGTCGATATTCGACATCAAACTAAGGTATTTGTTGATACGCTTAAAAACGAGAACGGTTATATAATGCTGCTCTGAGGGACTAACTTGAGAAAGTAATTATAGTGAAATTATCATCATCTAGCTGGCAACAAGCCACCTTTCGGGGGTGGCTTGTTGCCAGCGACCTCACGGGGGTCTAGGCATTTCAAGCGTAATACTCACTGTCACACCAGCTTACTTATCGTCTTACTTGACATCGCTATCAGTCGTTCTTGATCTTCTCCCTACAAAACTTCAAGACTCATTGCTGTCCGAAACGAAAGATTTTCCGACAATCTTGAACATTGGCGCTTAATTAGTAAAAGGCAGAGCTCTGTCTTCCGGGGAGAACAGCCAAATGATTGGTTTCGGGAGCCACGCAAAAAGAATGTAGCTCCCCTCTATTCGAGATGGGTGCGCTCGAGCTTGCGCCAAGTGATGCCGATGTAATTACTACAGCCCGTCTAAACAACGTTAAGGCACCTGCTGCTGGAGCATTTCTACGTGCAGTTCTAATGCCCACGATTAGAACTTTGCTCACGGACGAAGTCTTAATAGTGGCAATTGCCATACGATTAGAAGCGCCTATATGCCAACCTCACACGTGTCGTTGGGCTACTGTCGTTGACAGGCTAGGAACGCGTGGCTAGAGCTGTTCACGTTCCGCTGACCGTTTTACTCATTATTAGAGTTTGATAACAAACTTTAATAATGAGTATGTTATCTACTACTCAATATTTTAGTTTTGAAATACTTAAATTTTTGTTAGTTTTTGCAGTACACGATTTTAAAATATGTATCTATAAATTATTATATTATTTACTATGTATTAACACTGAAATGTTTAAATTTATATTTAATACAACTTTGACGATTTATATCTTTTGCAATTAAAAACCTGAATAAATCAAATCAACTAACTGAGTGTACGTATTTTATGTTATTTATAAATTAAAATAATGATCAATTAAATTTAAATAATTAGATCATAAATAATAAATAATGAAAAATTGAATATTAAACGCGGGAAGTTTACAAAGTTAGGCTGGTACTTCGATTTTTGCAAAGTGCTATTGTAAAATAAAGATTCTTTTACATTTCATTGTATTTGAAATTAATGAGAGAGCGATAGGGACATATTTGTTATACTTCAACATTATACAGTAGTTTAGAATTGTCAAATTTTAAAATTATTTTTAGAAGTCGTTCGATCAGGAGGGATTAGTTCAATTTTATGGTTTAAAATTATTGTGCTAGCCTATACTCATGTTGACTTATACGGTCACTTAACATACAATTTGTGTAGTCGGGAAAGTCTTCATACATTATTTTTGCTGATTTATAGATTTATTACATTGAGTGCTAATGAATACTTTTTTCAGATCCTTGTAGAAAAGCGATCTTAGCGCGCTTACTCGAAACCACCTTCTTAAGAGCTGTCTTTCGGTATTTATGCACGTCATATGCCCTTTATCTTTTTCAAATTGATTGGAACAGCAGCAAACAGAGACTTGTAATTAGACACAAAATTTTATTCAAAGATATGTTCTTCTTCAGGTTGTTAATCGCAAAACCGCAAATGATTCCTACACTGCGGTCTTCAATATTTCAGTTGTGGTAACATACAACGATTAAAGAAATAAAATAACATAGGCTACAAAAATAGGCTACAAAATTTAAATAAATACACACATACAATAAAAGTCAGAGATAACTTTGTGTTCAATTCGTTCAACAAATTTGAAGACAATTTAAATAGCAGAATGTACACAATAAAATCAAAACAAAATAAAATTTAAAATTAATGTATTTTTATATTTTTAGGTTAAAAAAATCAGCTTTATTACAGGAAATTTGAGTTAATCGCTCTTGATACGTGAAGGACGATTCTTGTATATTCTTTTAAACTTATTACTTTTAAAGGAAAACGGTGTTGCGTTTCCAATATCAATAATGTGATCTAACATGACAACATAATTGATAATATAACATGCTAGATCATCAAATTGCATCAGAGGAAATGCATCATTATCATGTATTTGGCCTCAAAGCTGTGTTAATAAACAAGTTTCATTAGAGTAAATTTAGATCTTATTAGCGATTAATTTAGCGTCATTAGCGCTTATTTGACCCAGCTGCTATGCTGGGTTGAGGAACAGAGGTCGAAACCTGATAACATAGCAGTTCCTGATGATTGAATATAATCCTTATTTGATACATCGTTTGTTATTTATTAGTCAATTCAAAAAATCAACTTTTATTTTAAATTTCAATTTTTAATTTTAACTTGATATAAATATAAATTTGCTCTTTATAGAATTTATATAAATTTGATTAAATAAGTCATTAGTTTTTAAATAAGTCATCAGTATTTGGCTCCGCTGTTATGTTGCATTGAGAAATAGGGGTAAAGTTAATAACATAGCAATTCCTCCTAATGAAGTCTAATCTTATTCTGATACATCGTCTGTTTTTTACTATCCAATTCATAAAAATTGACTTTTATAATAAATTTCAATTTTTTATTTTAATTTTATATAAATAATATAAAATAAAATTATTATATTGTTATATTGTTAAATAAAATCTTATATACAAAAACAAATTATAATTATTTAATTATAAAAATTTTATTTAGGATTATTTTTAATTTATAAATAATTTAAAATACGTAGAATCAGTTAACTGACATGATTTGTTGTAATTTGTATTTCTGCTAAATTTTAAGATTACCGCAAAAATTTTAAAAGCTGCAATGCAATTATTAATTTTAACTCAATATAAATTGTATAGCATGTAAAAATTATTTATTTATAATTATTTATAATTATTTATTATTTAATTACACAAATTTAATTTAGCATTAATTCTTATTTATAAATATCATAAAATACGGACACCGTATGTTGATCTGATTACTTAATTGATCAGCGATGAGGTCATAAATTTGTAACGATTTAAATAAAGGAAGAAATAAATAATACGTTTGAAGGAGAAAAGAAATGTTGAAAAGTGAATATCGGTATCCAAATAGTTTTAAATTAAAGGGGATGCTATATAGCGCGCTCGAAGATCAAAATTGATTGAGTAGTTGCAGATAGAGAAACAGATGAGTTATCCGGATGCAATTCAAGAATTTTCAATAAGGAAAATATTGATGTAAGAAGAGTTTATTGTGCGAGGTCGAACAGTATGAGAAAAAGTGGAAAAGTATACGTTCGGAGATATTTTACTGATGAAGATCGGTGGAAATATGATCGAATCGTCGAAGGCACATATGAATATACACTGTGTGCTTAATCATGCGTACTTGCGGAATAAGAATATACATTGCGGAGTTTGCAAACAAGGTAAGGCAGTAATCTATCTTGCTGAAGATAAAAGCAGTTTAAAGAGTATTGCAAGTTGAACGTCAAGTGTTTTTAGAATACTTTGAAAGTCACGGAGGAGTAAGTAACAATATACATCTTTTTGTCGAACAAGAGTGAGAGAAAGTTGGTTATCGAAGTGAAAATCAGAAGGATTAGGTTGTCAATGAGTGGAAGTTGTATCGAATTTAAAAGTATTAAAGTTGGATTTGAATTGATATGAAACGGTATGATTTTTGACTATGCTAAACGGACTTTAGATTTCTCAAAGTTTAGGAATATGCAAATCGAAGAGGGTACTGCGAAATAAAATAAGGGTAATTCGATGAAGTTAAGCAATGGTCAAGAATGTGATCGAAAGAGTCATGGATGTATAAAATGATGTCGTCGGCTTAATGCATTACATGGAAGTTTAGAGGTGTGGTGAACCATGATATGTCACAAAGGAGTCATGTGAATAGAATAGTGGTGATTACATATCCTTGTGGGACTCCATAATGAAGAACCTTTAATTGTGACTAAGATGAGTTACAATGAGCGAAACAGGTACGGTTACATAGATATGAGGTAAACCAAGAGACAGTATAAGCAGAAATACCCTAGACATTTCTAAGACGCTATAAAAGATCGATCTGAAGATAATATGCAATGCATAGAAATAATCAAGAGATATAATATCACTATATAGTTTGATATCTGGATCGTGCGGTAGTTCATTGAAAATACTTTGGCTGTTAAATTTGATAAATTAAAATGGACGAAAAGCTGACCAAAATGGGGAATACAAGTTTATTGACTGGAGATAAGTGTTTATTTCATAAGTCAATACGATAAAGATGCTTAGATATGGTTGATAGTTAAGGTAAGACAGTATGTTGCAGAATGGTTCGAGTGACGGATTTAGAAGAAGAGGAGCGATTGTGTGTTTCCAGGAGATTGAAAAAGTAAAGTTCTTTATGAAAGAATAAAGAATTGCCGCAAGTAGAGAACAAATTAATGGTTAAAAGAGTGTAAGTAAGTGCGCAGATAGTAAGTCTAGTTGCGATAAGTTAAAAATGGACGGCAGAGAAATGACATACTAATTTTCAATTGACAAACTTCTGTGGAGACTGCGAAGAAAGGAGAAAAAGTTTTGGAAGGGATTGTGGGATGGTGTAGTTAATGATAATTAATTTATTTGAATTGAAAAGAGTAGATTAGTACATCTATTCGAAAAGAAAGAATAAAATTGATTGGGCCAAGGATATATATTTTTGATTCGGAAGATATGACAAGAATTGAATTAAGAGTTTTCTATTAAGTTCAAATATTTGTGGATAAAGTGAATATACTCTGCTAGAATATATTACACATGTAAGAGGAGAGAGTAGTGGGAGAGTCTATGATTTATTGGATAAATGAATAAACAGTATTTGAAATTCACACTTGAAATATCTCAGATAAATAGAAAATGTGTCGTGAAAGGTTGATTTTGAAAGTCGATATTCGACATCAAACTAAGGTATTTGGTGATACGCTTTAAAGCGAGAACGGTGATAAAAAATGCAATTATATGATTGAGACTTCAGAATTATATAAATTTTAAACATCGTAGTAGAGAGTAGTTGAGTGATTTATCAGAGAGAAGTAGATGAGTTGAGAACAGTTGGATTAGCTTCCTCCACTGGTGGAATAATGTTATTTTTAATTGCATTATTGTAATTTCAAATTGTATTAAAGAGATGCAGTTTTCATTCTTGGATATGTCAATATCATTTACTCCGAATTAATAACGAAGGACATTGGTGATGTTTTTCTTTGCGAATGTCTCTCATCAAAAAATAAGTTATTAAAAAATTAATTAAAAGCATTTTGAAAAAACCATAATAGCTTTACAAATTTCCCTCAATATAAAAACTTTATTAGCTGCTATGTCAGCTAAAAGAATATGGGCCGATAACTGATAACATAGAAGTTCATCCTGATGATCTCTATTATTTACTTGAAAACATCGTATTTTATTTAATAGTCAATTCATAAAAATTGATTTTAATTTTTAAATTGAATTTATAAATTATATCGTTATATAAATATAAATTGTATTAAATCTTATGTAATCATTTACTATTTATAATTTTTGATCGTTATTCTTTCAATTTCATAAAATACGTAGACTCAATTATATGATCAAGTTTAAAAGCTATAAATTCTACTTCTTACATTTAATTTAAGGATTACAGTTCGAAATATTTAAAACAACACAAGATATTCAAGTCTTCAATTTGTGCCATATCCGCAATTTTTGGTTCAATAAATAAGTTTGTATTCATCGCGGATCCCATATTCGCAAACTTGACCGATTTAAAAACTTTATCTGAAAAAAGAGAAGTGACAGTTGGAATATTCGCTTATCCGGAAGAATTTACTGATGACGTATTACAGGTGATTACAAAATTGCTCTGATATAGACTTTTGATAAGTTATTTTTATGACACAGAACCTTAAAGATACGTATTTTTATATTAATATATCATCTGTGATGTGTTCTGGTACAAACACAATTGGGGCACTTATTATCGATGATGGAAGACAACTGATTTATATTCATATATTTGAGAGCACTGGAGACTACTACAGAATATGCAGTATCGAATTGCCTGATCGATTTCCTTTCGGAGATGTCGATAGATCAATGGATATGTAAGTAGAAAATTACATTATGAATTAAATCAGCTAACTGAGTCTACGTATTGTTATATAATTATAAAATAAACAAAACATAATAATGCTAAATCAAAATTTAATAATTAAATAATAAAATTAATAATTGTTTTTAGATTTTCTATAATTTTAATCAAGTTAAAAAATAAAAATAAAAAATAAAAAATAAAATTTAAAGTAAACGTCATTTTTATGAATTGACTAATAAATAACAGGCGTTGTATCAGAATAAGAATTAGAGGTCATCAGGAGGAACTGCTATGCTATCAGGTTTCGGCCCCTAACTCCTCTACCCAACATAGCAGCGGGGCCAAATACATGCTAATGATGTATTTCCTCTGAAATAACTATCTAGTATCTTATTCTAATGCAAAGTATATTATTTATTATTCATCCATAAAAATTTGCCACTTAAGAGTTTAAATTTATTCTTTATATTATTGTGTTGATTTATATATTTTACTATTTTCTGCTTGATGTTATTTTTATAGTAACCTAGTTTAAAATATGTATCTATTAAATTATTTAAATGATTTTTAAGAAAGCCAATATCATTACATATTGTTGCAATTCTTAAAATTTCATTATTTAATGTATTATATTTTATATTATATGGTATGCATGAATGCTCATGCAAAAATATGTTTCTTGTAAATTTAAATATGTCATCTTTACGATATAAATTAATAGTAGTTTTAGTTAATTAATTTAATGTTCATATCTAGATATACACCTTCTTTATCATTAATATTGGTTTTGTTAAGAATAAGGCTTTCTGGATAAATGTGCTCACTAATTGAATAAAAATTATTAGAATTAAATACACATATATCATCAATGTATCGAAACATATATTTCATATATTTATATTGTTTAGATTTAGTTTTTACACAGTTATGAACAAATTCATATTCTGTAAAGCTTTAAAAACAAGTCAGCTATAATTGGGCTACTATTACCACCCATTGGAACACCTTTTACTTGTCTAAATATAGATGTCCCTACTTTTAAATAATTTTGATTTATCAAAATATTTAAGGATTCTATTAATTCAATTTTATCCATATATTTATATTTATTTGATGGTTTAATTTTTGTTAGATAGGCGTTATAATTATTATAACATATATATGTATATCTTTTTCCGAATATAAGATTAATTAATTTTACTAACGCTTCTTTAATATCTACTAAATCTAGATTTGTATAAAGCGTACTAAAATCGTATGTATTTATATTTTGAAAATTTATTCCTTTTGTCTGTTCTAAAAATTCTTTTGTAGAATTAATACTGAAATAGTGTTTTATACCAGTATTAATTTCGACTACCTTGCAATATTTTTTAAAATGTGCTTTAATTACTTTAAGCATTTTATTCATATAAACAGAAAGTGGTTTTAATGTACATTTAAACGCACTACATATGAACCTAGGTTTTATTGGATTTTTATGTAATTTTGGATTCCAATATAATATAGGTATAGTTTTATTATCTAATTCAACCTTTATACCCTTTTTATCCATTATAGAACAGTGACTTGTAATAATTGATTCTAAACTCAACTCACTACGTTCATATGCTGGATTTACATTTAAATCATTAGAATTAACCTCTTTCATTAGTATATCATAATAAAGCTTTTTGCATATGAAGACAAAGTTATTACTAGCTTTATCAATAGTTGTTATTATATAGTTATCCTTTAATTTAGTAAGTTCTTTATACATATCTTTATTAATTTTATCTTTCCTTTTATAATTGTTTGTTATTTTCATTTTATTTTTAATTTTATCAAATATATAATCTTTCCAAATTTTTATCTTAGATATATTCGAGCTTTCACTATTAATCAGCTTACTAAAGTAATCATTTAAGTTATTATATAACGAACTGTATATTTTATTTTTGTCGTTGTTGTTATTTAATCTATATTTATACCCTTTCGATAGCAGCTTTCTTAATTCACAATTTTCAATTAATTCTAGATTATGGGTACATATATGTTCATTTATTTTATCAAAACTAAGACTTTTACAATTGCATTCTGTTTCCATTATGTTTCTAATATTATCGTTACATATTAATTTAAATTCTTTATTATAATTACAAATTTTTCGTCCTAATAGTGGTAGGAGTTTATACCTTATTTTAGGAATATATTTACTTAAATCTGACCCTATTATTTCTTTACTTTTAGAATTATTTAAAAGTCCGGCTATATTTATGTTATCTATACATTTATTAATGAAGTTTATGGTTAATGTATATTTTCTATTGTTATTATTTACATTTATTGTACGATTATAGTATTTTGTATTACAATAACTGTCTATTATACAACTTAGCCTATCATAGTCGTTAATTAATTTTTGATTTATTGAACATATGATATCTTTAGAAAAACTTCTTATATTTACATAAAGATCTTTTAGCTTATTATCACTTAAAAGTTGTTTTAATATTTCTAATTGTTCATTTATATACATATCATTTTTAATATTTTTAACTCTATTTTTCCTATTCCTTTTATCACCATGACTTCTTGGTTTGCGTTTAACCGGATTATTATAATATAGTTGTTTATTATGTATTATACTACTTCTGCCAATTCCTTGTACCACGTCATTCAATCCTAATGGGTACATGGAATTAAGCGTTTTAATCCAAAAATCTTCTTTTTCTAATAGTTTTTGATTTAATATAGAAATGTTTTCTTCGATAATATGTTCTAAAATAAATAATTTACAGTTTTTAATATCATGTCCTATTAATCTCATATGTTTATGAAATATAGTTTGACTATTATGCTGTATATTATATATGTGTTGCCTAAACCTAGTTTTTAACATTTGATATGTTTTTCCTATATATTGCAATCCACATGTGCATTGTATTAGATACACTACACCTGCGGTATTGCAGTTACAATTATTATTAATATTTAATGAAAAACATTTGTTTGTCGTATTACTTACGATACAATTATTATTATTTATAACATCACAAACTATACAATTTTTTCTGTTACATTTAAAAGATCTAAAATTGAAATCATTAGTACTTACGTATTTTTCCAATATTGTTGAGTACATGTAACTTTTAAGTCATAATTTTTAACGTTGCTTTTTCGGTGTCGCCACCTAGTTTAGTTGACTCAGACTAAACTTACAACGGGCCATCCAGCAGCATCTGACAGGGGGCTGCCCTGCTTAAGGCGGTTGCAGGCTGGAACAAGATCTATAAAGATCTACCACCTTCACTCCACGCGCTACGCGACCTAGCTATTGGCCATTACCTGGTCTCTTAAACGTGATCACGTGAAGCAGTTTATAATATAAAAAATTAAAATTTTTTATATTATAAATTGACTGTTCACTCATTGGTTTCTATTCTTTAATAGTGGAGAGAGTGAAATAGAAATTTTGCAATTTTAATGTAGTGGTCTATTAAACTCAAAGTGATAGATACTGACTCAAAGTTATCGCCTGTGGACTTGAAGGTCGTGTTGTAATAATCATCCTTGTGATGTACCCTTCTAAACTGTGGTGGAGAATCTCTGAATACTCTTAAAATCTGGACCCTACTGATGAAGCTTAATAAGCAGAAACCCGTCTACGGATTTGATTGCTGATGAACTGTGACGGTTTCCAATACCCAGTTATGTCCGTTTTCCCCGTTTACTTATATATATATATAACGAATAGTTGCTAGGTCACACGAGGTGACTTTCGCATTGAAAACCAGCTACAGAATCCTTCCTTCATGATATCCAATTCCATACACCCTGACTACTAACGGCGTTATTGCCACAACCGTTTTCGTTTCGCCCGCTTTTTGCCACATGTTGGTAGCCCCGGGCTCGTCAGAAGGCTGACTACCAACTCTTCGCCTTTTGAAATTTGACTTATCCGAGATTCGAGCTGTCGCTCTCCGTACTTGGCTTGCGCTTTTGACTGCTAGGCTACGAATCCAGGATTACCAGATTTCACACAGTATATGAAACCTTCCATCATGATATCCAGAAACTGCATTGTCCGAGATGCTTCTCTGGCATGCTTATATATATATATATATATATATATATATATATATATATATATATATATATTGTTATTGCGAAAAATCAGAAATTGCGGTACGGCGTGTTAAAAAGT